>PVJO010010544.1:0-63718 GCA_004026905.1 Hystrix cristata
TTTTTTTTTTTTTTTTTTTTTTTTTTTTTTTTTTTTTTTTTTTTTTTTTTTTTTTTTTTTTTTTTTTTTTTTTTTTTTTTTTTTTTTTTTTTTTTTTTTTTTTTTTTTTTTTTTTTTTTTTTTTTTGCTTTTGTATCTATGTCTTTGATTCATTTTGATTTGATTTTTGTACAAGGTGACAAATTGGCCTAGACTGATTCTTCTGCACTTAGATAACCAGGTTTCCTAGCACCATTTACTATAGAAGCTTTCTGTTCTTCATCATTTTTTAGGCCACTTGTTAAAAATCAAATGACTGAACGTGCATGAGGCTGTTTCGTATTCTCAGTTGAATTCCTTTGTTCTGCATATCTATTTTTATGCCACCACCATGCTTTTTTATTATTTTAGCTTTGTAGTATAACTTTAAATCTGGGATTGTAACGTTTCCTACATTACAGTGTTTCTTGCTCTTTATGGCCAGGATTGCTTTAGCTATTTTCAGGCTTTTCTGTTCCATGTGAACTTCAGGATTATTTTTCTAGTTCCATTACAGATGCTATTTGCATTTTCATTGAAGCTGAATTAAATCTACTTATCCTTTTTGGTGATATGGCCATTTTGACAATATTCATTCTGTCTATCCAGGAGCAGAGAATGACTTTCCATTTTCTAATATCCTCTTCAATCTCTTTTATCAGAGTACTATAGTTTCTGCTCTAGAGGTCTTTAATTTCTTTGATTAGGTTAATTTCTAGGTATTTAATTTTTTGAAATTACCAGAAATAGGATTGTTTTCTTGATACCTCTCTTAGTAGGTTCTTTGTTAATGTACATTTCATGTGTTAGGGATTTTCATGTGTTCCTTTTTTCTGTCACTTCCCTAAATTTGTTATTTCTTCTAAGACATTTCTGGTGGAGATTTTTGTGTCTTCAATATAAAGGATCATTTCATCCCCAAATAAGGATAGTTTGACTTCTCTCTATCCTATTCCTGCCCCCTTTATTTCTTTTCCTTGCCTGATTGCTCTGGCTAAAATTTCAAGTACCATGTTGAACAAAGTGTTGAGAGTGGACACCTTCATCATTTCCTGATTTTAGACACTTTCAGTTTTTCTCTATTTACTATGATATTGTCTGTGGGTTACCACAAATGGCTTTTATCAGTTTGAGGTAAGGTCTTTTATACTTACTTTCATCGGGGGTTTGGTCATGAAGGGATCTTTGATATTGTCAAAGGTTTTTTCTGCATCTATTGAGATGATCATGTGATTTTTATCCTTACTTCTGGTTATGTGGTGTATTACCTTTATTGGCTTATGTATATCGAATCATCCTTGAATCTCTAGAATAAAGTCAACTTGTTTATGATACGTAATGTTTTTAATGATGTGTTGCATTTCATTTGCACATTTCATGGTGAGAATGTTTGCATTTGTTCTCATTAAAGAAATTGACCTGTAGTTTTTAATTGAGTGATTGATCATTTTTGAGTCTTTATCTGATTTTGCTAGTGTCAGGGTATCAGGTTAATGCTAGCTTCAAGGACTGAGTTTGGCATTTTTTTCCTTCTCCTTTAATTTCATGAAAGTGTTTGGGGAGTATTGTCATTGATTCTTCCCTAAAGTTCTGATACAATGCAGTGGTGAATCCATCGGCCCTGGGCTTTTCCTAGTTGGTAGGGCTTTTATTACTGACTTTATTTCATTGATGGCTACTGGTCTGTTTGCAGTTTCTGTATCTTCTTTGTTTAATTTTTGTAATTATTATGTGTCTAAGAATTCATTAATTTTTTTCTAATACTCCAATTTATCAGAACATAAATTTTCAAAATAATTTCTCATGATCTTCTAGATAGTGTGAATTGTGATTTCATTTCCTTCATTTCTGATTACATTGGTATGTCTTTTTTTTAATATAGGCTTCCCAATCTTGCTTATCCTTCCAACGAAACATTTCGTTGATTCATCAATCCTTTGTATTGTTACATTTTTGTCTCAGTATCATTATTTCTGCTTTGATATATATAACTTATTTCCTTTTACTAGTTTTAGATTTGGATTGCTCTTGTTTCTTGGGGCTGTAAGATGCATCATTTGGTTATTTGGGATGAAACTATATATTTTTTTAATGTATGCATTCACAGCTATAAACTTTCCTCATAAAACTGCTTTCGTTTTCTTAACAGATTTTGGTATGTTGCACTCCCATTGTTATTTGCTCCTAGGAACTTTGAAATTTCTTCCTTGATTTCTTCTGTGACGCTCTGATTATTGTAGAATGTATTATGTAATCTTTATGCATTTGGGTAGATTCTGCGGATTGTTTTTCTGTTGATTTCTAGTTCCATTACACTATGATCCAACAGTATGCAAAAGATTATACCAATTCTTTTGTATTATTTAAGATTACTTAGGCCTTGAATATGACCTATTTTGAAGAAAGTTCCACGTATCTCCACAAGTAACAGTTGGTCTGAGCAGCATGATTCAGAAGGCCCTTCGACGCCAGGGCACATTCAGCGCTTGGAGGAGCACACCGCGGCCGGGGCGGCCGGGGCTCCCTGGACTCCCTGAGTAGAACTGTGAGCCTCACCCTTAGGGAGGGTCCCCGGAAGAGCTGTGCTCTCCGAGCTGCCGGAGCAAGTGTGTATTGCTCACTGTGCACTGGGTGGCACCAGGGCTGTCCCCACCGCCCCCAAGTGTTAGGCCACACAGTGACGATGAGTGGTGACTGCTGAAACCAGGTCAGCAGGAACACCGTCTCGTCTCTGTCCAGAATTCCCTCTCTTGTCTGTAGCCGCAGTCGGGTAGGCAGCGAGGCGGAGGGGCCGATGGGGTGTCAGAGCCCCGGGCTCCGTGCAGGGTTGGGCTCGGTGCAGGGCTCGGCTCCTGGAGCCCCCTCGCCTGCAGGGCCTGCGTTTCTTAAGTGCTCCTCGGTGCAGAGGGCAGGCGATCGGGGCTGCATGTGACGGCGAGATGCTCTTGGGGCTTCTGTGAGATCGCCGGGCATCTTTCGGGGTCCTTCTCCTCGGGACCACTGGTCCCGATGGGCGGGAGCATTTGGAAACACCCGGTCTCCAGGGCTACAAAATCAGGTGTGTGGTCTTTTAGTCTCAAATTCAGCATGAAACAGTACTCTGTAGTTGCTTTATTTTATGGCCCTCTTAAACTCCCAATGAAATTAAATTAGAAAGTCTATCAATAGCTCCTCCTATAACACCAGTAACAATTTGCAATTGTTGATCTTTAATTTTATCAAGCAAGAAAACCTGATAATCAAGCAAAGCTAATTTCGTTACAACTATTTCAGTAAGAGAACACCACGCTGCTATGCAGATATCTTAACAGGCACTTACTAATGCTCTAGTAAGAGAAAGACCAGAGAAGGATGTTTGTAAGATTTTGGTGTCGTGAATCAAGCTGCTTAAGATAGTAATTGGCCGAAATCAACAAAATGAATGACTTGACAGTTTAGAATTGTTGGGCATATCATGATGAATTTTGATCAGCAAACAGTTGTTTAATAATTGAAATTTTAATCCAAGTGAACGTTCTATTTGGTTTGGTGAGAGAATTTGTTTTTAGTTTAGTTTAGTTTGTTTGTTTTTCTAATGAGAGAAAACTTTTTCAAAGGAATTTCTTGAAGAAAATAGTACAGTTATTTAATGATGTGTGGTCTGATCTCCTGTACGAGAATTTCCAGGAACAAACAGCTACGTCATGTTGACAAGGGCAGCCTTAATCAACCTTATTATTCTTAATTATCATTTGGATCAAAGTGGTCTCAGTTCTCAAATCACAAAATAAAATGGCTACAGTGATTATGTTCCAGTATCTCTTGATGCCAGACGTTTTGCTACTGTGTAAAATGGATCCGCCCACTCTGTGATAAATTTCTGCCAGTGCCCAACACATCTACCACAATTTCCTCGAGGTTCCCCCAGTTGCTGCCCGCTTCTAGTCTCAAAGTCAGCCACCTGCTTTACGTTTCTGTGATGGTAGCACTCCACTTCAGGTACTAATTTTTGTTCCAGATAATTTTTACTGGGAGAAAAATCTCAGATTTTAGTTTAAAATGAAAAACATTTATTGGGATTTCCCATGATTTTGTACGTTAAGTGGTCTGCATTCATTAATTGTCAGAGTCCACTGATTGTCACTTTGGATTTCTCATGAAATTACAATAAACTGGAAGATGCGGCCAGAGTGGTTTAAAGGCTCTACTGGGTTAAATATGTAAGATGGCTCATTTATATTGCTGTCAGCTGATGCTAACTGTTGCCTGGCAGCTCATCTTTGTTGTCTGCCCAAGCAGCTACACATGGTCTCTCTATGCGCCTTTGATTTCTCTCAGCATGAAGTCTAGTTTCCAGGTGGGAACACCCCCAAACAAGCATTCAATAGCCTATATGGAAGATGTAAGACTTTTGCTGACCTAATCATAGAATGCCACAAATATTAGTTCTAATGCCCAGAAACAAATCTGAATCAACATGTGCATACGGGTATGGTTGAAAATGATAGCAATCGTTTGGAACCAACACAAAGGTGCATGCAGATGTAGTAGGTGAATGATGCCTAGAACGGGTCCCTAAAAGATAAGACTTTATCTGAATAAAGTTTCTTTCTGTATCTTTGTACTGTATGTAGGACATACAAAGTCCACATCACCTCAGTCCTCTACTAACTTCTTCCTTATGAATATTGGCCATCATGTACAGGTACAAAATAACCATGATAAATGTGATCATTATGTGTACAATGTACCCATGCATGTTCTTGGTAAAAAATTTAAAACCATTAAAAAAAAAAAGAATTTCGGCCAAGCCTTTGGTAACCAAGTTTGAAAAAGAAAGGTATCTCAATTTTTCAATTGCCAAATTGTTTTGTTTTTATTACTCTGTGAAAACTATCGTTCATATATAAGCTTCGTTTTAGCAATACGGGAACGCACGCACAACAGCAAGGAACACGTTGATGCTGTGCCAGATCAGTCTCCTAGTAAGTGTCCACTTATCGAATAAAATGTAATGTTTAAATTATAATGTTTAAGTTCTTTATGGTTTGGTAAGTTGGACTTCAAGAGATTACTAGGCTACAGAATTTTGATTTCCAAAGACTATTTTAACTAATCCAAATTTGTTTCTGTCCATTCTGTTGATGATTTCCAATTAACCTCTAGCATTCAGTTCATCTAAATAATTATGACAGTTAGATATCACTAAGCTTTTGTAGCAGACTGAGACGATATGGTTGTTAGTGAGTTTTTTCTTCTTTTTTTTTAACCATAAACTTATTGGTTCTTTGCCTTCCAAACCATCAGTTTGCTAGCTTTTGAAACATATATACATTGATAAAGAATCTTAGAAGGAATCAGGTAGGTAATATAAGATGCTTAAAAATAGTGTGTAAATGTTCTACTTTTAAAGATATTGCTTACCTGAATGTGTCATCTTTAAAATCAAAACAAGTAGTTACACTGTATTGGTTCACTGACATTTTTTAAGCACCTTCTTAGAGACATTTTTGCCTCCTACTGGCCTTCAAGATAGTATCATTCAATTTAATAGAAGAGAAGTCAGTATATTCATAAATACTACTTCTTCTTCTCCCAAATAGACTGCTTTCTTCCAAATGCACAACCATGCACGTTCTCATCGAAGGTGGATAATCCCATGCATTTATCACCCAGTATCTATTCAAGACACCAAAAAATACACACTTTATTAAAGTCTGTGGGAGAGTCACTGTTTTAAAAAAGTAGTTTTAACCACAGAACCTAATTATAGGTATAAAAGAAATGCAGAAAATAAACATTTAAATGAGCAATATAAGAAAAGGAATCACAGATTTCAAGCTAATAAGTGTTGTAAGAAATTAGTGAGTGAGGTAACATCGAGGGAGTACTTGGAGTAACTTATCAATTTTTGTACTGTGAAGAAATGTATATTCAATATAAATTTTTTGAAAAATAGAAAAAAGATAAATAAGAAAGTAACCAATAATCTTAGCCCCTCTACTTTGGGAATTTGGCCTGTTGCTTAAAATGTAAAATGGGAAAATAATACCTACATCATCAATTGTTTTCACATTAAATGTGTTAACGTGTGCAAAAATCTAAAAGATTATTTAGCACACAGAACATAAAAGAGTTTATAATATAAAGAAAATGTTCAAGTGTTTAGCCATTAACGTCAATGTTACCGTTACTGCATTCATCAGGTTGTTAAATTGTTGAAAGTCTTCTAAGCATCAGGTATCTGTCTAGTTCAGGAGCATATATAATGTTAACAATCACAGCTCTACCTCCTGGAGCTCAAATTTGAATGAAAAAGGAAAACACATAAAATATTGAGTATATTGTATGAGAAAAAGTGATGAATGATTTTGTGTATAAGTGAGCAGAAGAATGGGATGGAAACAACTTGAGGAATAGGTGAGCATACTTTTAAGCAGTGTCGGATGGGATACAGCTATTGAAAACATTACATTTGAATAAAGACTTGAAGCAGGTTGACAGAGTAAGCTAAGCAAATGAACCAGGTCCTGAAGCACCAATGTGCCTGGTGCGTTCAAAGACTATCAAGAAGGCTGCTGGATAGTGTGGACAGAAAGCGTAGGACAGACCGAGGTCAGTGACCAAAGGAAACCAGTCATGTGAGGACTTGTAGGTCTGTGGTTTTTAACCTTTGCAAAATGCAGAGATATTGCAGAATTTTGACTAGATCCAAACTGATGGATGTGCTTAAAGGTTCTTGTTGCTATTTTGTTGAATATAGACCATAAAAAGACAAAGATAAAAATAGGAAAAATAATGGGGAGGCTATTGCAGTTTCCAGGAGAAAGCTGATGGTGAATGAGGCTTAGACAGTAGCAAGAGGTGGCAGTACTAAGGAAAACTGGTGGTAGAGGAGTGAAGGGACACACTTTCTAGAGTAAAGTCATTTTTGAATAGGGGGGACCAGTGTATAGATTTGCTGAAACAGGAGCTTAGACTACTCATAAAGTAAAAGAGAGAGTGCAGAAAGATACATATTTAGAATTTGTGAAATCCTCTTGCAATATACCATTATCATTACTGTTGTTGCAAACTGCAATAACTACCAGCAATATCTATTTGATATATTAACTTCTATGCTATTTTCTCTGTGTCTTATATGAAAATGAAGGCAGAGACCAGGGCGATGTATCTGCAAATGATAGGATGCCAAGATTCCCAGGAAGCCACTAGATGCTAGGAGAGAGAACATGGAACCGATTCTTTCCTCCAGCCCACAGAAAGGATTCAACCTACTGACAACTTCATGTCCAACTTCTGGGCTCCAGAACCAGGAGATAATACATTTACCTTTTTTTAGCATACTAATATTTGGTATACTTTGCTATGGCAGCCTTAGTGAACGAATATACTGCTTTAGCCAGATAATCAAGGTCACCGTCTACAGAAACAAGTCATATTGGTGGTCTGTACCCTTGATAAGACACGGTGAAAATCACACTTTGTCTTTGTGATCTCCTTTTCAAACACCATAACTCCGGTCAAACCATACAGACAACAGACAAATCTCAGTTGGGGGACATACTATGAAATACCTTAGAAACCATCCAAAATAAAGAAATTACTGGAAAACGGTCACAACGTGGAGGAAGACAACAACAACAAGAACCATGATAGTTAAATGTAATGAGATACCACAGATTAGATTCTGAAAACAAACAACATTAAGTAATAGGTAAGGCAACATGAAAAACAACGAATACATTTTACAAACATAAGTAATACTAAGAGAATCAAATATAGGCTGTCTGGGAACTTCCTGCTTTGCATTTTTTCTATAAACCTAAAACTATTTTAAAAACCTAATTTATTTTGAATACCTATAGAAATATATTTGCTGACCTATGCATTAATTTATCCACATCTGGATCTGACAACCACGATTCTTTGTCTAAGCCATATGAGCTATGTTCGCCTAAATTAGTTTACATATACAATTATTCTGCTTTATTAAGTTAATTAACAATGATCTTGATAAGATAATGTGTTCACAAGCATGTGGAACACCACATGCATTCCTCCCCTACTAGAGATTTCAGAAAAAGGAAGACACAATTTATTGTTTAATAATGATATATATGTGTGTGTGTGTGTGTGTTAAAATTTTGAATAAATTCTAAGTTTCATTTTCAGATAGATATATATTCTAAAAGAGGCCAAGATGAACTAAGGCCATGTGTAGAAAGATACATCCACAATACAAGTATTTTTACATGAAAGGTAGAAAATATTTTTATAAGTCAATTATATGACAAACACTGTATGTGTGAGCAGGGTAACTGTAGAAAAGGTAACATAAAAAGTTGTCACACATTAGTATTTTTTCACAGTATGTTAAGGCAACCAAACAGGTTACACAGAAAATTGCCTGAATTTTTAAAATTACAAAATCATTAGTATGATTATGAAGAATGATGTAAAAATATTATGATGTTAGAGATTTATCAGGGAAATATACGAAAATATTATTAGGAGGTCCAAAAAGTCTATGAAAGCAAAGATTCCCACACAGTCACCCACACAAATACTTGTAATACTTCTAAATGAAAATAAAATATAAAGTAGTTTTTAAACTCATTTCATCTGACTTTAAAACATGAAAATAATCTTTAAATAATCTTGATATACTTTGTAATGAAAAACAGAGTTCTAGTCATATTAAGAAATAATAAGTTCTTTGGGGAAATGAATAAAAGAAAAATAAGTTAAATACAATGAAAACTGAAGTAAAACCCTAAATCTAACTTCCAGTATCAAAAATCATTGTAACACTGTACTATAAAACACTGGTTTATTTCATGTCATGGTGAGTTATGTAATTTAATTATACTTGCTCTAATCATGTTATATATGAAGGTGACAAGTAAGATTTTTACATTGTTCTAATGTTTTTTGTACTTGAATTCATTCTTTCAGTTTTCTAGTTTAGAAGCATTCAATTTAACAGTAGTCTTCATATAAGTTTGTCTTTTCATTTTTTAAAAATGCATAAAGAAAATTGGGCATCCAAGTAGCATCTTTTATAAACAAACATACCATCACCAGTTCCTGTCCAGTGAGTGTATTTCTGCGTTGTTCTCACAGTAGTATTCTTTCATCTGGTCCCCTCTTATGAACAAAGACAATTTGCCAGGGTCTGGGATATGAGCTGTGACCACAGGTTAGAGCTAAGTTAATTATTCTGTAGGAGCATCAAACTCTGGATTTTTGGTGGCAAGAATGTCATGCTTGAAGCAATTGCACTAACTTACCCACAGAGAAGTTGAACACATTAAAGTAACCAAGGCTACAGATTAGCTAGCTCTTAAAGAACTGGTGGCAGAATGGGGGTGGTGGCACTTTTTTTATACTCCTGATTGCAAGCTGAAGCAAAGGAGTGCCTTCCAGAGTCTGTTGCACTTTCACCCTCTGCCTTCTCTTTGTTTACCTTTGTGCTTCCCCTCACATAATCCTGAAGCCTTTTCAGAATCCCAAGAGTCAAGACATAAGATGAAACAATTATTCTCATTGTCCTTTAATTCTCAATCACTTACCTTGTCAGCAAGTCATCAGCCAGTAAGTTTTTCTGGAATTTGTATATTTGTCCTAGTTTACATAAATTTTCATTTAAAGGAGAAACTCTCACTTCCAGGTGTACACACTGGGATGTGTTGTAACCCTAGACTTTTTCCCCACCACTTTGCAAGAGAGATTAATCAGAGGCTATCCTGTTTGCCTTACAATTAACTGTTGTTTTTATCCCTCTCTACAGCTTCCACTATAGCACATGTTCCCAATGGTTGATGCCCAGCTTAATGAACACTCTTAATGACTGACTTCCCTGACAAGGTTCTGTGTCCTCTCAAAACATTCCAGTCATAATCATGATAATATTCTCCCTCAGATCCCTACATAATTACTTGCTGCCCATCACCAAACATGTCATACTGAAACTCTACTTTCTAACCTCAAGGCCTCACATCTATTTTCTTCTATCTGTCTAGACTAATTTCTCATTATCACTCTATGTGCCCCCATTTTCAGCACTGGGTCAATCAGTTACAAGTCATGGGAAAAAATTAACCTTGTTTTCCTGTTTCTGAGTCACTGAAGCACCACCGGCTCTCCCTTTGCCTCTCATGCTCCATGAAGTCGACTCTTCCCTCGGCGCACCGGTCCATAGCCATCATCTATACAAGAGCAAGTTCCAAAAATAGCTGAGTGTCTCTAGCTCCTCTGGCCATACTTTCCCTTGGTCTCTTCCAAGTTCTCAAGGTTCAATCTGCACTACTTTATGTTTTATCTCTTCACAGTTAGATCTCATTAATTAGAGCTACACAACAAAAATTATACCCATGCTTACAGCAGCACATTTCGCAATAGGTAAATCTTCTCAGTGGCCTATATGCCCATCAACAGATGAATGGGGTAAAAAAAGTGTGGTATTATATGCAGGGAAGTACTCCCCTACCACAAAGAAGGATAAACTTGAGACATTTGTGGGAAAAGGGATGCACCTTGCGACTATACTATGGAAGAAAATAAATCAGACACATTAACTTGAATCTTGCATGGTTTCTTATATGAGAAACACAAAATATAAATAAAAAGCAAAATAAAGGATAGATAATAAGAAGTAAGGTTAGAGATCTTTCTCATATGGAAGGAGGTTAAGAAGTGAAGGGAGCAAGAGGGCAGGAAAGGGTCAAAAAGAAGTAAGAGGTACCTGTATATCTACCAATTCCTCATAAGAAATCCAATTATTACATACTAGAAACTTGTACTAATAAAAAAATCCTGAAAAATAGATCATTTTTCTGGAAATGTTTAGCACAGAAAAATATATTAAACATTATCATAGATATATTAAAGTGTTAGAAAAATATAAAGTCATGCATGAAAGTAGGAAGTCTGTAATTCAGGGTTAAAGGTTGGTTTTGTGCAGGAAGAGGAAGAAAAGGGTTTTCAACCATATTGGAAATACTTCATTTCTTAAGGTAAATAGGAAGTATATTGCACATGTTACATATATTTATATTTTATACTCTTCATGATAGATTCAAATAGCAGTTCATATCCTCAACATTAGGCCCCAAATACAAAAACACCCTCCAAAATGTACATGCACTATTCTCTATATAATATGATTACAAAGGGACTATAAAGTTTATTGTACCAATTTCCTTACTTTTCTCATTGCTGAGACAAAATACCCAACACCAAAAATTAAAGGAGGAAAGGTTTACTGTAGCTCACGGTTTGTAGTTTTCAGTTTATAATTGGCTGCTCCAAGGCAGGGTGGCATGGCAGAGGGGAACTGCTGAGGGGAAACAGTTCATGGCTGGCAGAAGGCAGCAAGGCAGCGAAGTACCAAGCAGCAAGCTGTGACCATAGACTTCTATGTCCCTTATACCCTAACCAGGCTATGTGCACTTAAGGCAATTAGCGCTCATACCTAGGTTGGGCCTTCTCCACATGCAGAACTATGCTAAACTAATCAGTGTACTAAGTTAGTAATCACACACCCTTTATCCCAGCATCATGCACTAATCTCAGCATTTTACACTCTAGATCTAGCCACCACTGAAAAGCCCCATTTATGACCACATGAGGCTTTGGGAGAACATACAGATGTAAGCCATAATGCCAACCTTCTCTAAAATTAAGAATCCACCATGTAGTATTCCAATGGTGGAAATTAGTTGTGGAAATATTTAATTAGTTGTGGAAATATAAAAAAAGTTTTAAAAGGACCTCTGTGTGATAAGCATCAAATTTTTAGCAAAAGATAGAGAGGGGAATAACTTTTTGCCTACTCCACTTTGGGAATTTAGATTGCAGGGGGGCTGGGGATCAAACTCAGGGGTTTACAATTGCTAGGTAAGTGCTCTACCACTGAGTTAAATCCCTGGGCAATGTACATATTATAGAGAAATACTGGCCTACAAAAAAGTCAGTGTATTAAAAAAAAAATTCAGTCGATTGGTTTGGTGTACGTGCCATAATGGCAAGATCCAATCTGAGGGCAAAGCGTAAACATGTGAAATGGAACACAACCTACTAAGTTGTTCTGTGTTATTAAAAGAGACTACCTGAGACTGGGAAATTTGTAAAGAACAGAACTTATTTTTCACAATTCTGCAGTTTGAGAATTTGAAGACCAAGGCTCGTGGAGATTTGGTCTCTGGTGGAGACCCAGTTCCACTTCCACGATGGCACCCTGAATGCTGCATCTTCCAGGGATGTAGAACACTGTTCCTCAAACAGGACTAGACCAGAAGACACTGAACCCACCGATGAGGCTATGATTAGAGCAGTATTCGTCCACTAAGGAGGGCAGAAAACTTTGACCAAAATATGGCCCATTAGGCCCTACTTCCCAGCACAGGTGTTTTTTTGTATTATGTCAACATGAGTTTTGCAGAGGACAAAAGCTGCCAAACTGTAACACCTAGGATATGGGTGGTGTCTCAGAATCAGAAGGCAACCCCTCAGCGTTGGGTCTTCGTTTTTCATCCTCCGTTTTCCCCTTCTACAATCATACTCTACACATTAGATATGCGTTTCAGCCATGTTCATAACAAATTCAATGTTTCCCAACAGTGCTAATTGGTGAAACCTAGTCTAATTAAAATGTATGTCCTACATCTCTGAAAGTCAAGTTAAATGAAACGAAGAACATACATGAAGTAAAAGGAAGAATTGGAAGTTGTGCTAACATTTTAATTCAAGGGAAAATGTTGAAAATATTCTCTCTGTTTTTGCATGTTTTTTTCAACCTGATTTCAAATATAGTTCTGTTCACCTGAGTAGTTATTTTTGCCTTTATTTAAAGTAATAATTAGAAACATGAATGTTGGCATCAGAAAGACTGTTACAGAATAACTGTATATTCTTAGATCAACTTCTTTACCATTCTAAAATCTAATACTCTTTAATGTAAACTAGGAATGGTGGCAATATTTCTTCTATGCTATTGTGAGAACTGGCAATTCACATGATGTTTAAAGCACATTACCTAGTGCAAAATAAGTATTCAAAAATGTTCATTGATTTATTATTGTTATTACAAATTGCCTAAAAATAAAATCCAAATGGTCAATGCTACTTTTTATCAGATTTTTGCAACCCAATTGTGTATAAATGTCTTAATACTCTCTTAGTTCTTTAGAGATACATGCTCTAAGAGAAGAGATATTTGTAAGCATGGGTAAAGCTACAAAATATATAGAAAAGTTCTGGCTAACCTTTTAGCACACATCTTACATTCATTCACTTCTTTCTGTATTCTTTAGACAAGAATGGTTAACCTTAATATGTGTCACAGAATCACTGTGGAAAATCAGAGAAATGAACATAAAAAAGTAGCATCAAATTGCATACCACAATGTGTATCATAATATCAAACAGCAGTGTAGGTTTTGATTTTCATATCTTGTTTTTGATTTTGAAAAGGTTTTCACTATGTTTCCTAGGTTGGCCCTTAGTTTCTGGCTTCAAGTAATTCTGCTTTAGCCTCCCAAGAACCTGAAAAACTGGGATTATTAGTGTGCAGTGCCAGGCTAAATCTTAATTTTATCTCTAAGTGCTTTGTTAGAAAATTAAGGATAATTTGTATTTTAGTATTTGCTGCTAATTTTAGTATTATTTAAATTATTTTTGCAGTGTTGATTTTTTTCTACAATTTATAACAACGGTGTTTTAAAATTAGCTATTAAAAATGTTGAAGATTTTATGTGGCAAGCTTCTGTACCTAGGAAGATTTTGGAACACTAAATGAACAATGATATGTAGTTATTCATAATTGCTTTTTCTTTTCATTACTGTTTATTTCCTTCTTCCAAATGAATTTTTTCGTAAATATTTTTCTCATCTGTACTTTTAAATTCCACAAAGCAAGTTACTATTTTGGAAGAAATCAAAAGTAGTATCATAGTTTACAAAAATTCCCATTTGAAGATTTGAATTCCCATAGTTATCAGGAAATTAAGGTTAATGCAGTTACAGTTTTGTGAAAAGGCAATATTACCTATAAGTTTGTGCAAATATTTATATAAAAATATTATTTGAGTGTGTTACCTTTTCAGAATTTTGAGTAATATTTTGAAAGAGGCTAATACAAACAATAAAAAGAAATTTCATTTTCTTTCAAATATTTTTACAGACTTCTTAACCTAATAAGAGAATCACATTCACATACACAAAAATAGTACCTGTTTAAAAACACTACATTAAAATTGTTTTAAAAAGGCAATTTTTTAAAAGTGTAAAATGTTCGACTGATAAATTGTTGACACAGTTTTTAAATGTTACTCTCTATAGTATTATTTCTTGCAAGTGACGGATGCATATTAACATTCCCGTGGCAATGAAAATAAATTGCTAGACTTGGCATTCTTATGTGGCAAATTGTGAAAATACAGTCAAGAGACAGTGTGTGGTAAAGAACAGGTGCAAAGCATTTATCTTCATTTTCTATTTTTTATTGGTTATTGCCTAGTTAAGGTTTTAAGGGGTGATGAGTGCCATCTCCCACTTAAAAGAAAGAAAAGGTTTTCCCTCTCTGTTGATAAGTAAATCTTTGACTTTTAAAATGGCAGGATTAATATTTCTTTGAAAAAATTGACGCCAATAGGAAATCCTACTGAGTGTATACGAAAAGCTAAGAAAGGTTAGCAGTCATCAGGGAGGAGTCCTTGCGGCTGAAGAACAGCTAACCGTAGAACAAGAAAACTTGTACTTATCAGGGCCTGCCAGCCTCCAGGAACCAGAGATCTCTTGCTAGCACCCGACCCAGCCCTTGACGGGTGTGGTGAGACACAGAACGAGGATCACAGCTTTGGAGGCAGCAGAATTTAACACCCCGGCAGCTGTGGAAACAGTAAGATGATCCACCTCGCTGTCCTGGGACTGAGTGCCCTTCGCAGGCCTCGGTGGATGCTCCAGAAAGCGCTACAGCTCCTGCAACCTAGAGTTTCTGATAATTTTCTGGAAGTCCGAAATTGTTCTGTTTCAAAGAGACATGAGTTCAAAGTCATTTCTTCTCACTGACGTTTCAGTGATTATCTAATTTCCCTTGACCAAGTGGCATGTATATATTTTGCAAAATTGCATCAGCGAATTAGGGGAGTAGCTAATAGACGAAGAAAAATAGAATGATTGCTCCTATGCATCCGCGGTGTACTATCGACTGCAGCACATGCATGAATCTCTAGGTTCTTGATGTCTTTACACGATAAGGTGAACTCTAATAGGAAAATGATGAGTATGCAGAAAAGCACTGCTAATCTGATTTTCCATGTGTTTGAAATAATTCAGAATCAGAGAGGTGAATCATTTCTGGACTCCCTGAGAGGTTAAGACTCCAGCAGTCCCTTTTGAGTCAGGTTTAGCTCAAATGAGTGGACATGCCTATTTCTGATCACTTGTAGTTTTTTCCATGAATTCAACCATTGGCTACAATTATATTTCCATTTTATTCTGTTCTATTACAGATTCTTCAGTATTTTTCTCAATAGTAATAAAAACATTCTTTTCCAAACACTGAGACATTTTTAAAAAGTCATGGACTATTAATTTCTGTGGAGAGTAGAATAAATAATGTTTTTCTAGGGAAGAAAATAAAAATGATATCTTGGATCAGGTGGAAAATTAACAGAAGAGACAGGAGCAGGGTATATGCATGTGCATGTGTGTGTGCATACATGTCTGTGCACATGTGTGTTTGTGTGTCTTGTTGCTGGTAACTTCCTAGCTTTCTACCTTCTTCAAGAAGAAAGAAACAAAGGAAGTAAGTGAGAGGCGTATGTGAGGAATTCATAAACATAGCTTAAAAACCAATGCTATATGAAAGTTGGTGTTTAACAATTAAAAGAACAGCAAACAGCTGTTACAGAGAAAATGAAATTCATAAACTACCACTTCAAAGAAATTTTTTCTTCCCATCAGTAAGAAAAGGAACTGATTTTTCTAAAAATTTTGAAAAATATCAAAATACGAAAAGTATCAGTTTTACAAAATAATTCGATATGCCGGTTGTCCTGGAAGTTTGCCCTTGTTCTTTGGTTAATAATGAAATAAGAATTTGGTTTTCGCAGCACAGAGTTGAAGGAAGAGTTAAGACTGTTTCGTGGTCAGCGATGTGCCTGTGACTGAGGGAGCAGGAACTGGGGGTTCCAACTTGAGTTCACTTATGGTGTCTACCCAAAAATGTTGGCCTTCTGGTAAAGATCAGTACTCTCCACAGCATTCTTCTTACAAAATAAGGAATTTCTAACAAATATAAACAGATAAAAATTAGTACGCACTTATATCAACTTAAATAAAGAAGGAAATTTTGATGCTGGTGGGTCGTTTTTGTTGCTAGGTTCTGATTATTTTTAGACTAGAAACTGTTTACACGTACAGACAATTTAGCTTCATGGGACACATGACCTCTGTCATTGCTCCTCTTCTTCCCTCTTCTCCCTTTTCCCCTTCATTCTTCTCCTTCTCTTCTGCTTTTTTTTTCCTTTTACTCTTTCTTCCTAGCCATTCTTCCTCCCCTCTTCCTCTTTATATTCCTCTATTACTACTATTTTGCAAAAATGTCAAAATCATTCTTAGCTCCTGTGCTACATACAAACAGACCGACACCAGGTTTGAGTGTGGGTCATAGTTTACCCAACAGCCCTTACAGCTCTATGAGACTACCAGTTCCTTGAGACCTATAAAACTTACAGATTTTAGTCATTAAATTTTCTCCATGATCACTGGCAAGGATAAGCGTAGGGTACTATATGATCCTTGTATTTTAAACTATGTAATTGATTATAGTCAAAATGTCTAAATACATGTTCAGTAAAATAAAGTAGTACTGAGGATCCAATTATTTGCAAACATAAAAAAGATACCAACCAAAGGACCATGGACATTAGCACTTGTCATCACCTTAAAGATTAATTCTTTAACATTTTTTTGTTTTTCAAATTATGTTCTTTTTTGGATGAGGGAATACACATTCTATAATTGGCTCCTAAAATGCCATACAAGCATATAAATTTTAAATCATGTTATCTAAGATTTCCAAACTGTTTTAATCTCACAAAAATATTTACTGTGGAGATAATTCACAAGTTTAAAAAATCAATCACGGTGCACAGAGTCTCATCAAACTATGTATTTATAGAAGAGCTATAATAAATCCTAAAATGTAAGTTTAAATATCTGTTCTCTTCCAAGGTACATCTTGTATAGGCCTTTTACCCTAAATCTAACTCTTGATATGTTCTCAGCCATCAAGAGCTCTGTCTCAGTCAGCATCATCTACTTCTCACAAGTTTCTTGGGTGATATCATCAATACCTATAATTTTTATATCTAATAAATCTCCACTTTTGCAAGTCTACCCCTGGTATCTTATTAATCTCTATATCTGATGGCACATTAGACATCTTTTTCTGAAATCACCACATGTCATAAATGTTACATATTCAAAAATATAACCAAATCTCATTTTCTCCAAGCCTCTTCTACACTGTCAGTTCTATCCACTTCTCCAGGCTTGGATGCCAAGCTACCTACTTAATTTATCCAAGTACCCCTATTAAGCTTGAGCCAAACCACTTATTAGATTGTGTCGATTCTGTCTCTTTCATATCTTTTATATCTATCTCATTTCCATTTCTACCACCACCGACTTACTGCAGGACCTCATCATCCTGGCTTATACTAGTTCAATAATCTCCCTGCCAGTAGCTTTGACCCTCTCTAAACCATATCTGACATTGCAGCTATAGTAATCTTTTAAAATGCAAATTTAATCATCTTATTTCATTATTTAAATCCTTCAAATGGTTTCTCATTTCACATAGGTTAAAGTCCAAATGCTTTTGTGTGGTATACAAGTTACTTCCTAGGTCTCACATCCAAACTCATCTCTTGCCTCTGCACTCCATTGAACTCTCAGTCTGGTTATTTCACCTGAACTTGGAGATTTTGGGTAGTCTGACTCTTAATTTACAACATTCTGTTTTCTCCTGTTACTAGGTCCTCTGCCTCATCATCCACATTTCAAATTCTCATTCATCCACTCAGCATAAGTGGAATACTCTGAATTATTCTGGGTTCTCCAGAAAAATTCAGGGTTCTCCAGGGTTCTCCAAGGTTCTCCGATTGTGTATGAATGTACATGTGTGTATATATAATCATATACACACATATATATATGAATATATATATGAATATGTAAGGTATATATGTAAATATATGAGACAGATGACATATAGATGTATACTCAGGTTTTTCACTTCATCAAATATTTAGAATTATGGAAATCTAGCCTCCTTTCTTGACTTAATATGTTTCATTAAACCAATTTTCTTTGTCTATGTGACTGTCACTGTAAAATTTTTTTCTAAAAACCATTATTTTATAGATGTACTATTCTGTCTCTCTTCCCCTCCTCCCCCTGTATACAAGTCAAAATCTGCAGAGTCTGTATTTCGGTTTTAAGGCCACCAAGTACGAAGAATGTTGCAGAGAAAGCCCAAAAGGCAGTCATCTGGAGAATTCTCTTACTCAGGGGAAGGTCACAAATTTTTCCATGAAAACCTACATTTGCCTGGGTGAACCCCACTCACATTACGGAAGACAATCTGCTTTATTCATGTCCACCTACTTAAACGTTAACCTCATTTTAAAATAGCCTCCTAGAAGCACTCAGAAAAATGTTTGACCAACTATCTGGGAACCCCATGCCCCACTCAAATTGACAAAGAAAGTAAACCACTACATCCTCTATAAAGTAATTCTTTACTCCTCCAGCAAGAAAAAGCAAAGTATTATCTCTGCCACAATCTCATCTAATATATGTGTCCATTTCTATTTACATTTTACAGCTGTTTGTCACTTCCATCTCTCAGGCATGGGAAGAACGAGGAAAGGAACCATGACTAAAATATAAGTGACAACTTGAATGTTTGATAAATGAGTGAAAGGTGGCTACATAAAGCAAAAGAAATATTTGGAAAAAATGTATGAAAAAATTATAAAAATTATATTGGTGAGACTAGATTCACTGATTAATTGTAATTGTTACAAAGATTATAATAAATTTAAACATCACAGAGTTGTCTATCATTTTCAAAATCTTTCATCTCAATCCATCCGCATTCTAATCACGAACACAAGTGGCTAAGTGCCTGGCGTATGTTTCCCATTTAACAGATGTGACAACTGAGGCTTGGAGAAGACATAGACTCTATCAACATCACAGAGTTAGCAACTGATCCTGCAAGATTTGTAGACTCTACCTATTTATCATTTTTTCAACCAAGAATAAGGTTTTAATAAAAGCCTGTCCTAGTAGCTTATTTTGTGAATTTTTTTTTTAAAGCTAAGTGTGTTTTACTCAGTTATTAATCTAGAGACTCTCACTGTCCATGGTGAACTGATGTGCTGATTTTTGGAGCATTATGTTGGAACATGCTACTGCTTGACTCATTTCCAATTTCCAATATCTGTAAAAAATGGAACTAGTTCAAGTAGCTGCAAATTAAAGCACAGTTTAAAACCACTGTATCATAGCAGACCTATCTGTGCTTTGGTTTATAAGAACATGCTGCCTCTGTGTGTATAATCTCTCACAGCTTAAAACTGGAAAAAGACTTGCGATAGGTCACTGGTTCTTCTGACAACATGACCTTCGAAATACTTTTTAAATTAAATAGATGTGTTTTCCTCTGAATGTTTTTAATTCAAAATACTTGCAGTGGAGGCTCATTTCTGTACTCTGGGAAGCCGATTCAAGTCCATGATTTAATTACACTGGCGTTTGCATTTATAAAGGAGAAGTGCCAAGGGCAGGGCATCGCCTCATACGGGTGCCCTCATTCTATAACGGAGACGCGCACCTCTGCCGGGGTTGCTGACCCCGAAGCCGTGTGTCCTCTGATGATGGGTGGCCGCTTTCACCCGCCTGCGGAACAGTGTTGGATTTCACAGACCCCAGAGGGACAGAAGGAACCTGTGCTGAGATGTGGTTGTATTAAAGTTGGGCAGTATTTCTCATATCCCTTTTAAAAGCCATTTGTATTATGTTTATTTATGGTTACTACTGAGAAAGTCTGGAGATGACTATAAATGTAACAATTCACACATATCTTCTAATATCAAATATCCAGCCAATATCAAATATCTAGCCAGTACAGAACATGTGGATGACTAACACAAATTTTACTCACCAAAGAGATGTTTCAAACTGCACATACACAGCCTCCTTTCTACACTCAATATCCAAGTATTGCCCTGAAAGCAGGTTTTTGTTTTGTTTTGCTTTGTTTTTCTTTTGTCTGTGTGACTGGTATTCTAGAAAATAATCTCCTCAGAATCCATTATTTTATACAACTAGTGCCCCAAGGTTGTATCTCTGCTGTCTCTCGCACTCATCGTAATGTTCAGGTTTTCTCTGGTATTAGAGGTCTAATAGGTAACATTTTTATAAGGTATTGTATGTTTCTTATGAGAGCAGTGATCATATTTCTTTAAGCCAGTATCACCATATTGTCAACTACAAATGGCAGAAAGAAAGACTTCTTCAGAGTAAAAGGCAGGTATTTTGGTCTGCCTATTGTGAGGAAGCATTTAAAACTGTACGGCTGAAGGGAGGAAGCTTCAGAATTTTTTACTGGGAGCTGTTTCAGGAAGGGGTGTGCAGCCGAGATGGGGAATATATTAGTGCACTTCTCCTCACCCAGAGCCAGTGTGAGGATGAAAGTTTGGGAAGTGGAAAGGGGGTGGAGGGCCATGCCACAGCGGTGGGGGATTGCAGGTCTCTTTTTGACTAATGAGAGGAATCTAGAAGGAGTATCTGGCAGTAGGGAATGTCTGCATTATAGTATAGACAAGAACAGAAGATGAAAGGATACAGTACGTGGAATAATGCCCTTTAGCAAAGCAGTTGATACAGTGTCTGGTGAAACTGTGCTTGAAAATCATTCTAGTAGGTGTTACTATCCAAAAAGATGAGAAAAATACATGATGGAAATGGCATCGTAGCTAGACTTGTTGGAGTGTCTTAGAGCTGGCTCGCCATCTCGTGGGGGACTACAGGTGGTCAGCACATAACTTGGGCATGATGCTGGCTGGGAAGGCAGTGCTTGCACATATAAATCCTACAACAGGGTCTAAGGAGTTAAGAGATACATGGGTAAGAGTCCAGAGAGTCACAAGAAGTATGATTTTTATTCTTCTTATACTCCGAACAGCACTTAGTTCACCTTTGGGATTCAACATTCTTTTGATCCAAAATGGTAAGGTCCATCCTGAATATAAGACTTATTTTTATTCATCTATCTTGACAAAAATAGCACGATCTACTAACAACCGGAAACTGCTACTTCCTTAATATAAAAATAAGTGAAAATACATCTGTTGAATATGAAAATAAAAATAATCGAAATGTAAATTCTATATAAAATACAACAGAAAGTTTTTCATGTTGCAGAATAAAAGATACAATAATTTTAAACTATTAGTGTGAAAATTGTATTTGTATACTTAATAACTGGAATCTTGTAATAAAGAAGAAAAGCTGAATCCAACTAAATAGAAATTACATTTTTAGTTCTTGTTACAACAATAATTTGAATTACAAGGATATTTGCAACTCTGAATTATCACAACATGTTTCTCGCAAAAAGTAAGTGGTATGTACTAATGGATGAGATAGGATTTGATAAGATATTTCGATAGCTTCACAAGGTTGGACAAATGCCATATGCTAAAATCAATGTATATCTCAACTTTTAAATCTTGTTATGTTTAAAAATGGTTTTTAAAACCATTTGTCTTTTTTAAAGGCGCTTGTTCCTTTTAATGGGAAGCAGTTTTCATGTGAGCACAATTTGTGACTTTAATCTGATTGCTAATAGGAGGAAAACATTATAAATACATAGGGCAAATACGTAATTGATGAGGGAAACAGTAAATCAAACACAAATTCCCATCCATTTCGCCCAAGAAAAGAAAAGATGCAGAAGTTATCAAGCTGTATGGAAAATGTTAGAAAAGCAGAACAAGGCTTTATCTCTAATTTACAGAAAGCTGTCATGGATGAGACTTGCACTCAACCGAAAGAGCAAAGCAATTGATGGATATTGGCCTAAAGCCCTGGAGCAGTGCGCGCACTTTGAAAACATTTTGACTCTAATTTAAAATATTCAAGATGGTTGAAATAACCTTCTACTCAAAACATAGTGTAGACTATTAGAAGAATTGATCATTAATAACAATTATGGATCAGAGACAAACAAAATAAAATTGTATTTGGTGTATAAAAAAGATATTGTTCAAGACCAAGAACTCTATTTTGACCCGAATAAATGGTTCTCTTTTTGTTAACTCTGCCTTCAGGAAAGCTTGGCATCCCAAACTTCCTGCTGTGCGCTGTGAACTGCTGCTCTCCACATACCCAGGTGCTGTTTTCCTATTCAACTTAACATTGTTAAACCTACAAATGGGGATCAATTCAAACTTCCTAGATACAGTCTGGACATTGTAGCCATAAAGGGGAATTTGTGATGAACATCAGAGTAGAAGACCTTAAGAATGTCATACAGGGGCTGGGGACTTAACTCAGTGGTAGAGCACTTGCCACGCAACCGCAAGGCCCTGAGTTCGGTTACCAGCACCCAACCAAAAACCAAAAAGCAAAACAGAATGCCACATATTCTTTTCTCTTTTAAAACTTCTTTGCATATACATATATATGTATATACACCTTTTAGTTCTTTATCATTACAATTTCCTTATTGATTATTTATTGCTCACTTTATTCTATCACCATATTATTGTTTTATTGCTTCTCTCTCTGGACAGAGACTAGCGAAGTGAAAAGGTTGACTTGGAAGCTCAGTCAAGGCCTGACCAAGCTCTGACCGAGTTCCGGCCCTCTGCCCAACAGGCTGCCTCTCCCAATTCTTTCCTCTGGATTCTTTCTTCTTTGGCCTCAGGTTTCCAGGAAGATTCCCTGCATACGGGTGTCTTACACCCAAATATACTCCCAGTCGCCTTTGCTCCACAATGATAGTCACAACATTACATTCTTTTCACTTGCTTTTTCTAACTCGATATTTAAAAAGTCACATGGGACTTCAGGAATTGGAGAGTATGTGGTGGGGAGAGAAGAGTCCCTGACACAGAAAGAGCTAAGTCTAGTTCGGTAGTCTTCACAGAAGCTGGAGAGCCGGCTAGTTATTGTAGGGAGAGAAACATATAAAGCTTGCTAACCTGTTCTTCTGCCTCAAGGACATCCAGGCTGTGGTGTCTACCTCATCTTTCTCTCCTAATTTAGAATATGCTGTACACTCTTTGCAAAAGTTCAAGGAATTATATTTTCAAAGGAAAAATTTAAATTAATTTTGAAAGAAATATCTTGGTTATCAATTCAAATTTACCACAGGTTTCACAAAACTATAACTATACAAATATAATATACAGTCATGGAAGACAGATTTATGTAAATATTAATATTTGAATATGATACTATTGATCATAGATTGAGGTTATTATTGGTGGGGTATTTACTAGAAATGAGAATACTTGAAACGAGCAAAACAAAATGAATGATATTATCTATTATGTGTCTGTAAATTAAACAACATAATCTACATTTGTCTTTTGGGATAAAACATTACATTATCAGAAAGTAAATAGAGTGATTAATATCATGGAGGGTTGATTCTAGGATTTTTCTTATACAGAAATCCAGAGCTACTCAAGTACCTTCTAAAATGGCACATCATTTGTATATAACCCGTGCACATACCCTGTGTACTTTAAGTCATTAGGATTACTTATAAAACCTAATATAATGTCAATTCTATGTATACAATTGTTCCTCTGTGTTGCTTAGAGAATAATAATAATTAAAAGACAGTTCCTATATGTTCAAACATTGCACATAGCTTGACTGTTGGACGTAGAATCCAGAAATACGGAAGGATGATTGCGTATTGAATACTAGTCTGCATCACAAATGATCATAAAGGAAAGCCTAGAAGGTTAATCTATGTAATTATTTCAATTTTATGTTGCGCTTTATTCTTGAACAAATCTATACATTGAATTAAATCTTAATATGATTATTTTCTATTCATCCAAGGCATTTGGATCACAGCTGTTAACTGGTCTGACAATAATCTCACACTGTCAAATTGTTTTCGAAACATGCTCATTGTAAGATAAAAGAAAACGGTAGAACCAAAAGGAAGAAAGTGTCTGGATTTTGAAAGATTGGTTGATTCTTTTATTAATCTAATAAACACATACTAGTATCTATTATGTCCTGATGACTGTGGAAAGTACAAGAAATTCAAACAGAAATAAAACAATCAGTACAGTGTATCATCTAGCCAGATGCGACATCGTTTTTACATATTTTTTAAGAATGTTTACTTTGATTAGTGCATGTTCACAGTACATAATGATTACGTTCATTGTGGGGAGTTGCTACACGCACACAATAAATCTTGATTCTTTTCTTATTTCCTTTCCCTTTCCTCTCTCCCCCCTCACTCCTGGTTTATTGGATATGATACCAAAAGGCTGATTCATTCTTCCTTAGCTGATTAAGCCCCTGGTTGGGAATCACTCTTCCTCTTATGCTCTTCATTTCTCCTTTTATATCCACTAGACTTGCACTTTACCACCCTCATTTATTGCATTTGGTTATTCCTAAGCTTGGATGTGAAAAAAAACTATGTTTTCACTAAATAAGTATCCTCCTGGACATTGGTTCGAGTTCTAGATGTACTGTTTTATGCTTCGGTCACCTTGAGTAAATATTCCCTTGTATTTCCCAAATCCTAGTCCTTAGAATGCTCTTCTGAATTCTGTCCCTCTCTAAGGCAGTCTTTTTATTAGATGCCTGCACAAGCTCAGAGCGCCCATTCAGGGAAGCAGTCTTACATACAGAGAGTGGAATGGTACAAACTCAGATATTATCCAGTGAAATCTTGCAAAGTATGTTTATGGCACAGAAAGAAGCACATCAATTTTTTAAAGAAACATGTAAATTACGATAATCTTGCCATATGTTTAAAAGTGTTCTTTATATCCACTGCCATGACACTTCCTTATTCATTTACTAAAGAAATATTTATCTACTGTACCTCTAAGAAGACAACAGTGAAAAAGATCCTACCTGGATAGTTTTATGTTTACCTGTGGAAACAAACTTTGCCCAGGGATCACAGGGTGCTGAGTGCTGAAGAGAGGAGAGGTTAGGTCGTTGAGACTTCTGATAGATGGTCTCCTTTGCCAGGCTTCTGGAAAGAAGTGAGAAATGAACAGTTACTTTGGGTGATAATGTGTCTATTTCTTGAGCCCCATCAGAAGCCTACTTACAATTTACTATGGAGAAAATGATCAACATGATCCCTGTTTTAATTTTCTCTTAGGACAAAGCACTATGCTATTAAGAAGTAAATAGATGTACTGTTTGATTGCATTGATTGATGTGTTATAACACCTTTCTCTTGCTGATTACCTTCTATAATCGCAAGCACTTACAGCAATGAAAAACCAAAGGAACCAAGAGGATAATGGACATGAGTTCATTCACCTCTTTACATAAATTTTCCCCCAAGCCACCGAACTGTTAAATAGTGTGATGTGACACCACAAGAAATCCATAGATACTTCTTTATTTCACACAAATATACTTGGAAAGAAGTAGATGCATTAATTTATCCAGGGTCCCAAGATGCTATCTGCAAAATGTATTTTTGCTGAAAAGTGCTAAATTGCTCAAAATCCATCCTTTGCAGTAAGCCAGATCCCCACCTACAAATCTGGATAAATCTATGTATTTTTAACGTTTTTCACCATATCACATTTCTTCACTGCAGCAGAATTTTTTTTCTTGGGCGCAGAAGAGCTACTTTATTTGAAGATCTGCTGCCAGAAGGTGTCTTATTGCCCCTTTAAATTTACCACCGGAGCCCTGGTCCAGTGTCTGTTCTGTAATCAGTGTTTAATGTGTTTTGGGGGGTTAAATGGAATTTAATGAGTTTAAGTGAAATGTCCATAAAATCAGTCATAGTGAAAGTTTTCTAGTAATATGTCTCTGAAAACATGCCCAAATACTGAACATGAAGTCCATAATTGTGTGAATGTCGTAAACATGATTATAATTATTTTTCTAGAGAACATGGGGCCATGAAAAATAAAAAAAAATTCTAAATTATTTATTTCAGCTGCTTTTTAAAACTAATCTCTTAGAACTGGTAGTTAGTTGTCTGATTTGAGAATTTCTCTCTTCCAACTAATTATAAAAGAAACAACTTCAGTAAAATGATTAAATACTAAGAAAGAAAAGACATAGCCCATCTATAACATGCTCTGAATTACCAAGATTCTCTTTCAAATTGCAGTCCAATTACAACAGATAGTGAATCTTCTATGTCAGAAAGAGAATATTCAAATGCCAAATATCTCAGTCCTAAATAGGCATAGACAATACACACAGTCCAAGAGGCAAGGTGCTAACGAATACAAATCTCTCACTTATGGAAAGCATTTTGGTAACTAGCCTCGGTCTCTAGGAATTAGTTTTCCTAGAAGGGATAGGAACTAGAAAAACACCCCAGACTAAAATGGACACTAAATGTGAGAAAAGGTCACTGAGCAGACATCAAAGGAGATTCGCAGCTGTTCATCCTGGCCGTCCTGGGGCGTTCTTTGATGTATATATAACTGTTTGGGCTAACATCAGACCCCTGTGGAGAAAAAGTCACTCCCATTTCTCCCACCTACTTTTACCAGTCCCAGCTAGAGGTTGAGAATTGGGCAAACACCAAGGCACATTTGTATTAACTGTTAAAGTTGCAGAAACATTCTTAGTTTAGAGCAGATGAAAATGATGAAATAGAGTACATAAGCTAAATGATTTTTTTGTTAAACAACTTTTTGAGAAGTGGTTTATATACCATGGAATTTATGCGTTTAAAGGCTACAATTCAATGATTTTGAGCACATCTACAGACAGGCAGAATCATCATCCCTGGGAATTTTTAAAACTTTTCCAACACCACAAAAACCCACACCCTTTAGCCATTGTTCCTCTCCTCCCCATTTCCTCCAGGCTTAAATGACCCTAATTTCCTTTATGTCTCTATAGATTTTCCTATTCTGCACATTTCATGTAAGTGGAATAATATAATATGTGCTCTTTTGTGACTGGCTTCTTATCATAATGTCAGGATTTTTTTCTCTAAATGTTTTTTAATCCCTCTATGCTAGTATAACATTTTGTAAGAGAGAACCTCAGACTTCAGTGGTAAATCTGGTCATTCTTTCAAGTTGCATGTGTAATATTTTGTTGCAATAAAAAAAAAAGACCTAAAGTTCCTTTGTGTACCTTTAGATGTTTCCTAGAAATTTCAAGGTTAATGTTGAAAAAATAAATTAACTGTTTTAGACGCCATTGAAACCAAAAGTTCTGATGTCATGCTTTGTCTTGCTTAATTTTTTTGAAGTTCAGCCATCATTTCATTTAGACATATTTCTTTTGGTTATGGTCCCTGAATATAAAAGGTTTGGTCATGAGAGAGAAAAAGACTGCCTACGTGTGTTCAGGATTTAAGGGTTAATTAAAAATCCCCCGTCCTTACACCTCGGTAGAGTACAGGTTTCCTAAATCTTTCACTATGAGAACAGTCCCAGCCTGTTCACTCAGGCAAAAATGACACAATTCTGGTATCCACTGGCATATTTTCATAGCCAAAATAGAAGTGAAAGTATTCATTGAATAACCAAAGCAAGAAACTCCTATTCCACAATTGCTCAAACTGTTTGGCTAATAGGTTTCCTGTCTGAAACATCCCAGTTAATTAGAACACTTGACACTTCAGTCTGATTGTAGAGACTTGCCAATTAAACGGCGTTCTGTCTGTCCTCCATGCATGCTGATGTTTCCATAGAAGGAGTGTGCTTTCTAAAGAATGACTATTCCAAGTACTTTAGAATATGTGTCAGACCATCTGCAAAATAGCGTTGCAAAGTGGTCTGTATCAAGAAGCCGACCTGTTTCCTCAGTTGGGTAATTTCAGTTAATTTAGAGAACACAGAAGGAATATAGTACACAGAAGTTATCTCCTTAGTGCAAGGAATGAAGGCCTCCAATATAGACAATATAGGAAGAATCTTACCTATGCAACCAAGTGTGTAGAATATTAGGATATTCTGACGCTCACTCTGGCTGTATGTGTTCCCTATGAGCAAAATCTGCTGGTTGGAATGATAATACAACAGAAGACAAAAGGAATATTTGCTTTCTTGTTGAAGACTTTAGAAATAAACATTTTAAATGAGCCTTTTTTCATCTTTATTGCAATTCGGTAGAATTTCATCTCTAGATTTGTGAGTTACAAATATCTATTATATGCCATATATTTTCCAGACAAACTTGTATTGCTGGAATTAAAAAATAAAATCTGCTTTATTCCATTCCAGCTAGAATTTTGTCTTGTGTTGTTTTCTTCTGTGAGAAAGAAAGAAACTGTAAGTTAAATACCTGATTT
Organism: Hystrix cristata; assembly: GCA_004026905.1. Taxonomy (NCBI): domain Eukaryota; kingdom Metazoa; phylum Chordata; class Mammalia; order Rodentia; family Hystricidae; genus Hystrix; species Hystrix cristata. The sequence continues at coordinate 28,580 of PVJO010010544.1, forward strand.
GAGGGTTCTTAAAAGTTTTCGATGCATTCCATTTTCCTTTAAGGTCTTACTTTGAGAAGTCATCTTACGGATATGCAAAATGATACAATTATGCTAATTATCCAATGGAAGGCAAAAAAGAGACTGTGTTAATGTGTCACGTGCAAAGCACTGGACCTAGTTTATGTAAGAATCAACATTCCCTCAATATCTGTCACACTGTGCCCAAGTACCTGTATGGTCCCCAGGAGAGGGAATTTAAGGGATCGAGGGCATATTTCACTGTGGTTATGGCCTCCATGAGTAATCCCTGGTGCTTTTGCTCTTGGTTTCAAGGGGAACCTTGGCTCAGAGCTGGCCCTGGAGATGGTACTGCGCTGGCAGCATAATGAAATTCTGGCGGCGAGTTCAGCATCTCAAGTGGGAACTGATTGGGTGACTGTGCCCCTGGCATTCTCTTGTCCTGTCCACAAAATCTGTCCCTGCAGGGATGGAGGAGGAGAACACTAAGGACTAGTTCCCAGGAAAAATTCCGTAAATCCTAAAGAGCAGAGAGGTGAAGCAGCACTATGACTCGGGGATGAAATTTCCCCAGCTGCCAGCTGGGACACCAGACACTAATTTTGAAGCTGTAGCGTGCTCTTCACTTCCCCCAAATTAATTTATTTCAAAGTTCTAGGCTTATTCATACAAAAACAGACAAAAACTCACGTTCACCATGCAAGTGAACCTGTGTTCACTTTCTTCTAATAAGGAGAAAAATCAGCAAGCTTAGCGCTCCCCACCACAGTTATATGGTTCTCTCAATCTTTTCACACTGCTGTGCGTGAGCTTCTCTGCATATAAGATGCACAGATGTTCCTAGATGGATCCTTATTTGCCTGTCTTTAAATTATGTATTACGGTAATGATTAAACTTCAGTTTCTAATGTGGTTCAAAGGCAACATTTTCTGTTTCAATAAGTACTTTATTTAAACTCTCCAGAACGTAAAATAAAATTTACTCTACTCGGATGAATGGAAACTGAAAGATAATGTGCAAGTGCCAAGGAAAGCACCACCGCATCCCCAGTCACTTGGGGAACATTTGGTGACAAATCAAATAGCCTACCATTTTGCAGTGCTGGGAAACATATCTGTTAACAGACTTTATTTGAATCTTTACTCTTAGCTGTCTCCATCTTTGCACCTCTGAAAGTACAAGCCACAGTACTTGCTCCAGTACAACACAGTGGTAACTGTGTTTCTCCTGGATGGCAATAGAGACAGGACGTTGATCTCTGGGAAACTCATTCAGCCAACCTTCATTGAACAAAAATTTATTGAGTGCCTCTTATGTGCTCAGCATTTTACAACTAAACTACTTGCCATTTCAGGCTAAGCTACTTGCCATTCCTCCCACATGCCATCCTTTTAGTCTTCATTCTTTGAATTGCAGCAACCTCTTTGTCCAGATTGTTCTTCCCCATAACTTAACCAGATACATTTCTGGTCAAAATTTCCCATTCTACGAGGTACTGCTCAAATTCTTCTTCCCTTTGTAACTATTATTCCTTTCACTAGGAAGTAATTTCACCCTTTTTCATGCCACATAGGATGTTATCTGGATCCAGAACAAGCTATGCAATTTGTAGAGTCCAGTACAAAATGAAAATGAAATGTCCCTGCTCAAAACTTCTTTAGATTCTCAAGATAGCAACGACAGAGCATTAAACCAAATGTAAACTCTTCTAAATGGAGGCTGTTGGGAGACCTCACAGGTCATAGGCCCATTAAACCATCTCCATCTTCATGTCCTCAATGCAACAATTACTATTAATTTTGCTAACACATGAGCTACTTTCATACACAGATCAACTTCCTTCTTTTATTACTCTGTAGACTCCTTAAGAACCATACTTATGTACAGTCCATGATAACTAACAGAGGCTCGCAAAATATCAGACATTCTAAATTCATGCTAGGAAAATACAGTCCGTGGACTGACATCACCCGGTAACTTGTCAGAAGTGCAGCCTCTCGGACTTTGTCCCAGACCCTAGAGGCGAGTCCACGTTCCACATGCTCTCCACACACATTTAAAGTGGAGGAGGAGCCCGTGATTCAGTGAAAGGAACAGCTCTTAGGAACAGCAAGAGGCATGAGGGGTGTCACAATTGTTCTCTAAACTGTCACTCTCGACACACTGAGTTGTCTTCCCCTCTCTTTCACAGGAGCCCTGTCAAGGCCAGGTTAAGCTTAAAATAATCCCAATGGTCAAATATTACGGGGATTATTTTTACTCAGGAATGTTAGCCTAATGCAAATCTCATGCAATTGAGACTATGCTTTTGCCAAGGGTAAAACATTAATTCATGTACTTGAATACAAGGTGAAGTGTTTCTTCGAAATACCTCAGGACTGCCACATTCTCTATGTGTAGAGCTCTCTAACAGTTTTTGGAGATAAAGATCTAAAGGAATACTAGAAAAACATTGAAAGTGACTAAAGTAAACTTTTATTTTCCTGGTTTTAACAGAAAGGAAAATGAAATTGGAGGAGAGCCGAGGGTCAGTATATGACTGCAGTTGTCCAGGGAATAGACAGATGTTCATTTTTGTTTGCTTAAGATTTTGAACTGTTAGATCAGTGCAAAAGTTGTAAGTGATTTATGGAATGAGACACATTCCTGCTTAATGCACAAAGACTATCCACTGTGCTACCAATTATAGAGATAGGGTACTATTTTTAGTGGAATAGTTACTTACACAAGAACTACATTATTATTATATGAAATATCATAAAATATAAACTTAAATTTTTCTCACAGTGGAGTTCTTATGAAGTTATACTAGTAGAAAAAAACGTGAAGGATGATATTTCTTTCCAGCCTATATCTATGCTTGCAAAATGAAGTAGATTAAAAGAAAATGTACGTAATTTTACTTTTAGCACTTGGCTATGCAGAGGCCCTCACTTGTAATGTAACCCAAAGGTTATTCTGCCATCCACATCCAATATCCCCTTGCCTTAATAATGCTGAGCAAAGTGGATGTGTATTTTGCCCACTTCTCAGCCAGGCATTTGCCAGTTACTTCTCTGTTCTTATCCCCCTTGTGGGCATAATTTTACCTTTCTACAGTGTCTGCATCTCCAGATACAACCTCAATAATTTCATTCTCTAAAGCAACCAAGTTGTGAACATCTATATGGCAAACATTAAGTATGAATTTTGGATTGTAGAGAGTTCTTTTCTTTTCTTTTCCTTTCTTTTTTAAGCACTGGAGATCAGGAACATTTTAAAATATATTGTAAAAAATTATAGTTTTTCAAATATTCTTGAGCAATTCTGCCATAGAATCTTGACACTTTTCTCTCAACGTGAGTATTCATTCAGCTTCTCCAGACTACGGACCTCTTCTTTTGCCCTTGATTCTGCCATTGACCTCTTCCCTACTCTCCTCTCCTTCCCATATATCAGACCTCTATTAGTAACTCTGCTTTGCATATGAAATTTGCAAATGAAATTAGCATTTGTCTTGTACAACTCAATGGGACTACAGAGTCATTAAAGCTATTCCCTAAAATATAACTGGTTTCTCAGGTGCACAAAACTCTAACACGCAGAGACAGAAATCGAGATCAAGTAAGGTAAAAAGACACTCTCAAATACACACAGATGACAGGGCAGAGACATGAACCAGAGGTGTACACACACAAACATATGCTCAACAAACAAACAGTTGCAGAAGTCTAGAATAGAAGAGGATGCTTTTTATTAATAACATTTGCTTTCTTTGAATCCCTTACTTTTTGAGTGATAATTTTTGAACCATTTCTTAAATGACCCTTAAATTATCAGTACATCAAATGTAATATTTACTAAAACAACAAGAATCAAAAGACCTCACCTAAAGTTTACTTTCTTGAACTAAAAAAAAAAAAAAATCATAGAATGAGTACAGAGAGAGAGAAAGAGAGAGAGAGAGAGAGATGGAGAAAGGAAGAAGGAGAAGGAGGAGGAGGAGAGGGGACTCACCAGGACAGTAATCTAAGCAATTCAGGTGAAAGTGATTAGGAGTGTTCTGGCCATGCATTCCATGATAAGCAGTATACAATTTCCATAACAGAAGTAGCCATTATCTTTTTGATGACTTTGTATTGTCATTTTTATCCTGGTCTCTGAAAACTATCATCACTGTGTGAATAGAGAACAACAAGAGAAGTTTCTCAAAAGTGTGCAGAATAGGAATGAAGCTATCTGGTTTCTTGTCTTGGTCTTCTCTCTAGGCTGTATAATCTTAAAAAATCTGATGAATATGTGCATCTCTACACCTTCCTAGTTTGGAAGGTGAGACAGCCACCTATTGATGATTTCTCTCACTTAAAATTACTGTCATTCTATGGAAGCATAATTAGTAACAGCCTACACTTAGAATCACAGATAGTTTGCAACGCCGATCACATTGTTCACAAAGAAAGCCTGAGTTAGTAGTCATTGTGGACAGCATCCTTCCCGTGCCAATGGCTGGCGCATCCAGGAAGAGAACACTAATTCCCCTGGATGCTCCTGAAGCCTCAGTATGCATGTGAACACCGACATACATAGAGACTTGGTCAGCGTAGAGCTCCTACCTCAGACGTTCTCCTTAGTCTTCTCCTGGGCTAAGCGAGGGGGATTTAACTATGCATTATTTCCATAGTATCTTCTGTTTTGGATTTTAAAGTCGAAACTACGTACACGCGAAGCAAGAATTGAGACTTGTTCAGTGGTCACGATATAGCTAAAATAATATTAAACCAGTTTATTATTCAGGCATATCTAAATAAAGTATGTAAATTGATTTGAATTAAAGCTCCCTTGAGTGACTACTTGCCAAGGATTGAATGAGGTAATTTAGTTCCTGGTCTTAGCCTGCTTTAATATCCTTTCCTCCTGAGCTAATTTTTCATACATCACAAGCTGTCCTTGGGAACCTCATTTTGACATTAGATTGTCAAATTATATTTGACATTATATTGTCTTGTTTATTTTCAAGTTATTTTATATTTCAGTGAATTCACTTGTATAAATAGCTATTTTATAACTGTTGAGTATTAACAGCTGTCATCTGTCAAAGCCTCACTACTTGATCGCACCATTCTAAGTGCTTTATGTGGATTAACTCGTTTACACTTTATGGCATACTGAGAATGGAAAGAAATGTTATTTGTATCCTCATCCTTTCGATGAGAAAATTGAGGCACAGACTGGTTAAGTAATGCGACCCTGTTGAGAGAGCCAGTACTGTTGATGTCAGAAATTGAACCCAAGAATGTTAGTTCTAGAGTTTGTGCTCTTAACCACCACCCTATAATGTCTTTTGTTAGTTTAATTTTTGTCTACTTCACATGTGTTCACTTGTTACTATTATTCTAATTCTTTTTTCTCATTGCCATGGGTGAATATATTTTTTCTGTTTGTTTGTTTGTTTTTTCCTTTAGTGCTTTTAGCCATTTTACTTTGTAGGTGGGATACATGCCCTGTAGTAAACTACCAGGGCCTCACACTATCCTTGTTTCTTCTCTGTACTGTCTCTTTTTCCTCTCTTCTCACCTCAATGTTTTGCTTTAACACAAAGTGACTTAATACACACTCTCTCTACTGGCATCTTCATTCAGTTCATACCCTCAATATTGTTGGATGTGAGCTTCCCTTACCCCCTTAAAAGTACGGCTCATTTTCTGATTTATTTTATTCATGGTGTGAATGAGCATTTTCTTTTTAAAAAAATCCATTCTTTGAAGTTTTTGTTGTGGCTATTTTGTTTTATTTTTAGCAGTGTTCCCAGATATATCAGTACTCTGAAATTCTTTCAATTTCCTTAAAAGTCCTCCACACCTGAAAAATCCACACGGCAAAAACTGTGAGCTCTTTATGAATAGCGACAGTGCCAATTCAAAGCTAACCCACTTAAGATTTGACTTACCTGTTTATGTGCGTAGTACTCTGTCGGATGTGGAGGAAATAATGATACCAGGGTCCTTTGACTGAGCTTACAGAAAGACTGAAAATTTCTTCATTTTGAGATGGCTCCTCCCAGCACGACCACGTTGATGGCTCTTGTTTTTGTTTACAAGCAAGTACATTTCAAATATTATATAATTCATTTAATTCAAGTGTCAGCCAGAATTTGTTCTTCCAGATCTTAGTGAAATTTTTTCAAACTTGTGCTATGAAGAATAAAATATTTTCCTCCAAATTTCTATGGATTTCTAAAGGTGATTTTGGCTTCCAGCTACTCTTTTATTTACATTTAGAAATAGGCTAAGTGGTGAATTTCATACACTGATGAATGACTGTATATTTTGTATACAAAGCTTTATCAAAGGCTGTGGAGATAGGAGCAACACACACAAATTAAAATTTTAGGTTGAAATTATGCCTTTTCTTAAAGCCTCACAGCCATTTCATTGGATTGTTTCATCCTTCTGCCAGGCTGCCCAATCACTTCCTTTATTCCTTTTTCTCTTTATTCTCTCACACACCCCTAAGACTTGTTTCTATCTCATGCGAGGCAATATTAAACTGCCTTCACCTGCACATCTCCCGCAGAACTGTGCTCTAAGAATCTCACTTCCCACCTCCAAGAGGCTTCCATAGGGTTTTCCCCAAACAAACATAGTTCTTCCCCTAAATTAAAATTTGAAAACCAGACGTTTAGATATTTAAACTCTCCTACCCCACTCTATACAAATTATGGCTCAGGTTCGTATTGCTTGAAGAAAGCCCAGTATTCTTATGCTATCCTGAATATTTTAATGCTTGATAGAATGCTTGCAAATATATTATGGTTCTACCTCTTATCATTTGGTGTGAGGGTACCTAGGCCCTTTTCTCATGACGATTGTGAAAGGCAGAATCATTTTTGACCCTGAAACTTTTAAAGCCTTTAATCTTTGACCTTGGCTCTGTGAGAGTCAGTCCAATATTTCGGATTCTGAACTTGAGGATTACTACTTCTTTTAGCACACTTGTATGTCTCTTGAGGTTCCAAATACTGAGTGTTCATCTAGGCAATATGAATGAAGAATTTTATACTCATAATTTTCATTTAACGTATGTGTTAAATCAAGAGAGTGATATCATAGTTTAATGTTTGAATCTACTTCTACTGTTTTACATGAATGATGCTGATTTTTTTCCAAACTGGTGTCCAAACTTTAACAGAATTAGTTTTAATACTGATCTACTGGCTTTTTCGACACCATAAGGTTTTATTTAATCTGGAAAATGTAGGTTAAATGATTTTCAGTTGAATTAGTACATATACCAACATACTCAGGCTATTTCTTCTGACTAGTTTCATTTATTTGCTGGACACAGTGATTTGGGGTACATTAATTTAAATATACCAAGATTATTATTATTATTATAACTAAATGCACAGAGTTTTTAAAATATGCTTTTTCAATTATGTTTGTGCCCACATTTTGGGAATTTTGGTTTTTTTTTTTTAATTTTTTTGTTTGTTTGTTTTGGTGCTAGAGATTGAACTCAGGACCTTGTGCTTGCTAGGCAAGTACTTTAACCACTGGGCTAAATCCCCAGCCCTGTGCCCACATTTTGAAGAAAAGAAACTATCATAAGTTTAAAATGCTATTTTTTGTTGCTACTTGCTAGCTAATGTTGTTTCATTATAATTCAATTTTGAATATAGTTATTATGAAAGAGTTACTATTTCACATTATGACAAATTTGGGCATAAGATAACATATCCAAAGAAGATCAAAATATTCAAGTAAATGTTTTCCAAAGTTACTGTCTTCTACCAAAGAAAACTCTATAAAATGATCTCTTGTTAATATTCATTATTCCATGACTGAATTAAAAATCAGTGACTTAGATGTTATTGTTTATAATTTGTAATTTATATATGGCCTTCGTTTTTCCTACTCAAAAATTGTGTATAATTTATAAATACTATGATTAGGAGATAGTTCAGCTCTCCAAATAGGAAAATAAAAATGAGAAAATAATACAAGAAAGCATGACTTTTTAATGGCTTTGAACTGGAAAAGGAGACTCTGTTGAAATGCTTTTATTAGAACTGAAATAATTCATAGAAAAGCTTAAAAAGATACTTTGATATCTGTCTTGAATTATAATTTCCATTACTGTTTTAGTTATCTACTGTTTTTTAAATTTTATTTTAATGGTAAATTTTAGATGTACATAGTGATAACATGTATCATAGGGGATTTGTACCTGTACATGACATACCTTGTTGCTTCTTTCTTTCCCATTCTCCTCCCCTCACCCCTCCTCCCTCCCTATTTACAAAAGCTTTGTTGTCATTTTTTCCTTCCATTTCTTATTTCTCTTGTCCTCTGTTCCATTCCCCCTCCATTGTTCCCTTAAATTATCTATTGTTTAGTGACAAACCAGCTCAAAACGTAGTGCCTTAAAATAACAACCACTAACTATTTGTCAGTTTCTGCAACTTGGGCAGAATCCTTGGCAGGATAACAACTTATCTCTGCTCTAAATGAGCAGATAAATAAATACTCTAAAATTGGAGGAAAGTATCGTGGATACTAGCTGATTGTATGCACCGATTTGGAACCTCAAATAGAGTAGACTACCCTACAGGTAGAATGCACTTCATTGATGGGAGGTAGAACATACATGTCAGGGAATGTGCTGAATTATTGGCAGTCATTTTTGCAGCCATCTCCCATAATCCCTAGCAAGGCTGGCCCTTAAGGAAAGAGAAGTGGATATTTCGACAGATTTTCAGTATGTGAAACTTCAGGCATTGAAACCCATTTTTTTAGACAAGCTTATTTTTTTAGTTGAGGCTGCTACTGCTTAAAGTGCTGAGATGCCAAAATAATTTTTTTAAAATGATAATGAGATGCCAAGCTGATCAGAAACTACTAGTATGCATCAGTTAATCAAATATCTCCGATTCTAGTTGGTTCAATTATGTTAGGGATCTATGCCAGGCACTCAGTATTTTCACAAGAAGGACATACAAATATTAGAAGCAGTGAGTGATGTGCTAATAGCCAAAATTATATGTCAATTATCACATTTCCAATTACCTACAGCATTAGGCAATTAACATTTTGTTAATCATCCACTCTCCAATTTGATATGACTTTCTAAAGTAAGTAGCTTACCCTCTATCTCTGAAAAATTACTGTTTACCATTGGTGAATACATAATCAGTTCTTAAACTCTGAGTTTGATTTAGAACCATCTCATGGTAATGAATTCACCCCAAGTGGGATCTACACGTGTGAGAGCAGGTATTTCAAGTTTCATTGTTATAGCTTATTTGTCCCATCTACACAAATGGAAGGTGTATGGATTTGCAGTCGTTAAGGAAATAGTTTCCAATGAGGTTCATTTTGACAGAGTTTTTTTCCCTAGGAATATACTCTGACAGCAATAGTGAGGAAATCAGAATGTTATTTTCCAACAATATGAAATCATAAAAGCTTTGTTTTTTAAATAACTGTCCCAATGTGGTGCTTCATGGTGTGATTTAATTTATGAAATATATTATAGTTAGATGTGTATAGATGTTTCATATCTACATATCTTCATTCATCTAATTATTTGATTTGGTTTCATATCTTCATCCATCTAATTATTAGTAGATTATTCAGCTATTGCCACGCTAATACTATGTAACAAATCATAGCCAAGCTCAGTAATAACAAACATTTAATTGTTTAGTCCACAGGGCTACAGATCAACTATGCTGGTCTAGGTAACTCTGCTTCAAGCAAGAGTATATTCTCATAGTGGCAAATAGCAGAAATGCAAAGACATGCTGAACTATAGAACACATTTAAAGGTTCTGACCACACAATATTCACGTATTTTCCATGGGCCAAGTCATGTGAGTAAATCCAATTGAGTTATAGATCGCACGGCATCTCAAGAAGAAAGCAGGGAGGTGGGGGATGGTTCTGTGCTGCTCCAGTAATCACAGGAGCTGTCCACGTGTATGTGCCTTCCGGTTCTCATTTATAGTGCTATCATCATTTGTAAAACAAAGATAGTAATATATACAGAACTATGTAAAGATTATCATGCTCTTGAAGCAAAATCGAGTGAATAGAAGTAATCCAGAGTTACTCTATTTAACGAGGATCTGTGTGGTGGAAGAGACTGATCTGAAATTGAAGTGGAATCTTGATTATTCTGATCTGTTGCATAGCGACTAGTAATTTTTATTTATCTCTGTTAGCAAAACAATTGACTTCAGACTGCTAGTGAAAGCTCACATAAAAATATTAATTTCTATTTAGTATACTTATAAAGCTGTACTACTTAGAGGTATGGCATTGACTCAGAAGTATGTTAGTAGATAAACTAACCAGCCTATTTACATGAATTGCTTCGGGAAATTTTTAAGTTGCTATCATAGCAGAAAACTAATAATAAATATAAGATGATTCCCTTCTAGCAGTTTACAATCTTGATTAGGAGTATAAAAATAAGAGAGTTTAAAGCACAAGGTAATGATAAGATTAGGTTATATAACTAAGGAGAGCAAAATTTTCAATATCATATTAATAATCATAAAAAAACTCATAAGAAAAAATATTGATGTAACTTAGTTGAAGAATTGCACTTGAATAAAGAAAATGCTAAGGACCTAATAGCTGAAAGATCTCACTACCATTATTAGTATTACCGCCAGATTCACTCATAGAAGTGGCCTCAAGCTCCATAAAGGAAATTTCCATCATTTTACATCATCCAGCAAAGTTTGTGGTTGTTCCTATTAAAGCAGAGACTTCGGATTTAATCATCTAAGAACGTTTTGTACAAGTTAAGACAAGTGTGAAAATTGCAACCCTATTATATTCCATAACACTGTCCTACAGAGTGGGAAATACTTGACTAAAGAAGAGAATATGTGAGGTACAGCAAGTACAAATAATAAGATGAAATGAAATAAAAGCCCGTATTATGAAGACCTTGGATCACACCAAAGAGTTTGAGATTTTCATGTCAAAAAATGGACATTAATACATTTTGACCAGAATTTTGATGAAAATAAAAAGTGCTTCAAACAAACCTATGGCGACAGAGACACATAAGACCACCTTAAAGATCTGGGTATCAGGTAAGAGGCAACACTATAGTCCAGGACCGTCAATGAAATATTTGTGATAGGACCTGAGAGAAATGAAAGAGAGATATTATGAACGCGGAATTAGTATGTTCAAAAGAAGGCATATTCTAATAGTTTCATCTACTCATTCAGCTGCATTTTTCATGTAACATATAAGAAGGAATTTTTTCTTGTGATGATTACATAGTGTACAAACTTCTTGGCATATGGGTGCAAATACAAACAGTGATCATAAGGTATGGTGAATGCTTAAATTTTAAAAAAATTATTGCAGTAAAAAACTCACTCCCAAGAACAAATGGGATAAGTGTTGTGGAAGTGATGACGAGTATACCAAGTATTTTGACGAGTAGTAATAACAATACGCCTTTCCCTACAATAAATTTTTAAATGTAAAGCTTTACATACGTTGTAATCAACCATAGTTGATCAAATATTTACTGCAATTTCTGTCAAATAAAAGAAATTACTGTGTGTCCTCATCCACCTTATTCACTATTTCTGGCACCAGTTGACTTCAGTTTTTTCCTCAAATTAAAAATGACCATGAAAGGTAAACGTTCTGAACTGCTTCAGGCATTAAGCAGCACAACAGCACAATTAAAAATAGTCGGGAAAGTGGACTTTCAGAGCTGCTCCAGAAAGTGTCAAGAACAATTGAATAAGTGTGCATGAAGTGAGGGTGACTACTTTGAGGGGAGTGAGTTTTTTACTGCAGTAATTTAAAAAACAAAATTTAAACATTAACTGTGTTTTGAGCGTGCCTCGTGTCCTTGTAGAACCGGGCTGATAAATCTGATACCTTTCCTCCGTTAAGACATTCCATTGGCTCACATACATTACTGTTGAAAGACAGAAGCAGATGTTAATGGAAGTGATGTGTAATGATCTGTGACCATATATACAAAGAATACAGACATCGTAGTCATCTGTTAACCACATCCATGAAACTTGCCAGTGCAACAGAATTCATGACCTTCAGATCTTAAGCAAGCACTGGCCTCTTCCCAGTGAGTTGAAAGAGCTCAGCTGGAAGAATAAAAAGAGAGTAAACATTTGAACAAGTGTGACATCCCCTTGTACTAGACATCAGTGACACACACACAACCTTCCCTTTACCTCCCATTTCCCCTGCAATTAGGGTGAAGCTGCTTCTCAAGGTACAGGGCAGCCGGGGCTCACAGAAGGGCATTACCACAGTCCGATGCCAGTCTCCAATGATGTGGCCCAACCTGTGCGCACAAACATCAAGGTCATCAGCAAATATGTGAGAAATATCACAACAAGTTTCTGTGAAAAAGCTTTAATAGTGGTTCGAAGACCAAAGCAACACTTTCACTTTTTAATCAGATAGAACCTAATGACAGCTGGGCATACATGACCTGTGTTTAAGAGCAGCAGAGGGTCACGTAAGGGCAGTGTGTATAGAAGTTAGAGAGTAAATCTACAAAAAGTAGGTTATGTTAATTATCATTACTGAAGTGAAAGTTTCACTTTGACGCTGTACATCACCAAAAGGGAATCAGTTCCAAATTCTTAGGCACCCTGCCATGTTATGATTAATTTTACAGTCCATGCATGGATGTTTAGTTAGAGAATAGAACTGTAGATATCTTGTACAATCCATCAAAATAGTAGGAATAAACTGTCACTCCCAACCTGAGCCGTGAACATGTTTATTTATGAGCCATTCTGCTGAAATTGAAAAAAAGAGAATCAAGACAGCAAGGCAAAAAGAGGCATCTGAAATGTTCTCTGTTAAGCAATCGCTAATGGAAAACATGCGACAAAGAACATCTGGCTTGTTTCCAGGTTCAAAATGGTTGAGGACATTAGCTCAAAGCATTTAGGTTTCTTGCAGAACCCACCTTAAATCTCTCAGAATAAAACCCAATTGTCTTCAGAGTCTGACTAGTTACATTTGAAAGGTGGGTGAAATTTGCATTATGTTTAATTTTAGACTTCATTAAGAAAAACTGAAAAACTGATCGTCTGTTACACGATCATATTCGTGGACTATTACTGGGGATGATTATTTAGCTTTCCAGTTAAATGTACTTTTCTCACTTTTTCTGTGTAATAAATTACATTTATAGTGCTACATAAAGCAGAGGTCTTCACTTTGTTTTACTTGTAGTTTTGTCCTCATTTCTTGTGACAATGACTAAAGACAGGTAAAGACTCAGTAAACATCTTTTAAAAATGAATGAATGAGTGGAAATTTTATAAGGCAAATAGCTCATAAAGAAATTGCTACTAACTCTCAGTTAAAACACTAATAAAACTACATACATTTATATAAACCTTGAAAATTTATCTAAAAATACACTTTTTATAAGCAGCTGGGAGAAATTTCTGCAAAGTATATGGCCAAGAAACTCAGCAACAAAAAAAAGTTAAATGATGACTCAAATATGTTATACGATAAAGAAAAATGGAGTGGATTTTAAATACTGAGTCAAAGAACATGGGATCAAAGGGGAGACAGAACTTTTGAATACTGTAATATCAAAATCAAAACGAGATGCTATCGGAAAGACTTTCTTACAGGACAAATAGTTTACTAGTTACATATTAAATCCAAGATGATGAAAACAAAGTATAGGAAGATAATACTTAAAAAATAAAGAATTAAGCAAAGAGAGAGAAATAAAATTATGACTCATAATCTGATACTTAGCCGAAAGATGACTGAAAACTAACAACAAAAAGAACAAACCTTGGAAATATTTTCAGAGGAAAATTATTTGACAAAAGTAATTACAAAGCATTAACAATCACAGGAAGTACAATGAAAATCTTGAGAAAAATATTCTATTCATGATGGAAATAATTTAACAATCCAAGTGAAAAGTTTTTAAAATTCCAAATTTTTAAACAAGTATTTATATGGATATCCTGAGAGGATGAAAAGCTGGGAGTTGATCAATAACCAATAACTATGAAATACAAAAGCAATCAAAGAAACACTACATCAGAGACAGCCAGGTCCTTAGAAATTATCTAGCAAATATTTTCACTCCTTCATCAAGTAAAATGTCTATTCCACCGAAACATATTTCGGAGGAGAAAACAATTCTAAAATTTCCCTAAACAGTTTATAATGGTAAATAACGAAGCCTAAGGTTACAGGAAAAATATTAAAACCAATTTCTGTGGACTTTTGAGACTTGTTCTATGGCTTCTGCCTGGAACACTCTTTTTAAGGTGTCAGATTTTAAAGGTTTCAACTCAAATGGCAACTCCTAGCTAGATGTGTGGTCCCCTTCCTCAACACAACCAAGTAGGTCCTTGCAAGACCTGTGGCCCCCTCTCCCAACATGGAGAAGCAAGCCCACACAGCATGCTGGACTCCCCCTGCCCCAACCCTGACATGAAGGCAAGATAATCCACCCACTTCATCAGCTCCATGCCAGCTTTACACTGTCCTTCCCCTTGCTACAGGTTAGCTGAGGAGGGGACTATCCAAATGACTTGATCCTGAATGTGGACAATTCCTGGGAGAAAAGGGAATAACAGACCCCATGACTGTCAACATTAAGTCCAATAGTCCACTTGAACCCCCTCCCCACAGCCTACATCCAGCAGAGACAACAGGGCCGATCATGTTTCCCATCTACCAGCGGGAGCAAAGACACACCTCAGCTTGAATGACAACTACAGTTTAGGGCGCACGGACAAAGGGGCCTCTGGTGCAGGATGGGTGCCTCAAAAACTCATGGGCTCTAATGCTAGGTGGAGAAAATCATGCTTGACTGGGTCCTAGAAGGAAATGACTCATTCAACAACACAGGACTTTTTTCTTCCCTTCATCAGTTTTTTTGTTTTGTTTTGTTTAGGTGGAGGGATAGGGGTTGTACTCCCTTTGTTCCCCTCTTTTAGTTTCTTCTTTCTCCTTTCTCTTTTCCCTATTCAATTTGGTTCTTTCTTCTTATCTTTCATGCACTTTGTGTATTTTGTTATCTTTTTTATTCTTTTTTCTCATTTGTTCTTTCCTGTTACCATTCCCTGGCACTATTAATTTCCTTTTACTCCTCAATAGGAACCCTTACCTCACTTTTCTCCCCTCCTTCTCATATCTCATTGATCACAAATTCTGCTTGTTTTCATTCTCTACTTCCTCTCTACCTCTACTATTACTAATACAACTACTAAGCTTTATGAAACTCTAGATAACTTGTAACTTTATACTATCGCTGTTGATTACTGTTCTATGATTACTAGAGGTAAAGTTGTTCCATTGAGTGAATATTTACTATAGGTCAGTAGCAGATCAATATTTCTTTAGTTCCAGTATGCATATTGTAATTATAGGTCTCTCTCTATGACTCCTTATTGATCCTTGGGGTTTGTCGATGCTCAGTTTATATTTGATGCTATAATCGATGCTGACTTTATTACTGCAGCAGAAGTGACATAGCTATTGCTACTAACTGGTGCTCCTGGAATGCCAGTATCTGGATTTTTTGTCTCGGGGATACTAACAACATTGTGGCCATCCTGGAGAACTGGCTCAGGGCCGAATGTGGCATCCCATCCGCAGTGAACAGAGGCAGCTGGACTCTCCAACAGAGCCAAGGCCAATAGCTGGGCATGCCCAGAGGACACAGCAGTAAGCCTCCTCACACACACACACACGTGCACGGGCAAATAAAATACAAAAATAGTAACATGAGAAGACCAACCAACAAAATGGCTCCCCAAACTCTCAACGCACTCAAAGCTGATCCATGGAGAACTGAAGGGGAAGAAACCAAAAGCCACAAATCTAAATTATTCAAAATATCAGGAAAGATAACAATTTACATCAATAAGGCGGTTGGCAAGCTCACAGAAGTTATAAGCAATAAAATATTGTGCTGAATGGACTAATCAGTAAGTTTACACAAGACACTAAAAAAAAGGCTAGCAGAGTTTTAAAAAATGAGATAAAACATCAATCATCAGTATAGAAAAATCGTTCTAATTTTTCTATTTTTTTTTAATTCCATAAAAAGCCTCCAAGTAAAAATTCAAGAGATTTAAAGTTCTATTAAAAATATAAGCAGGAAAAGTGATTGATGTGAGAAGAGAGTGTGAGAACTAACATACAAGACTGTTGTTGGTGAAAAATTGAGAGGTACCTTAAAAACAAAAAAATATGAAAAATTAAGACAAAAAAGGATTAATTTAAGTAATTGGATTTAGTGAAATAAAAACACTAAAAACAGCACAAATGGCATAAAAAAACCTATTTACTGAATAATAACAGAAAATTTTCCAAATAAGGGAAAATAATTTAACATACAGATGAGTGAGACATATAGAACCACAAAAGAAACATGATCAGAAAAGAACCTCCCCATGATGTATCATAGTCAAAATCTCGGAAGTCCAAAATCAGAACAGAATCTTAAAACTAGTTGTAGGAAAACAGGGAATCACTTATAAAGGTAAGATACTAGAATTACAGCAGACTTCTCAACACAAACATCAATGACCAGGAAAACTTGGCGTTTCAAGCCCTAAAATAAAATAATTTCCAACCAAAGCTAATAATGTGCTACAAAACTAGCTTTCAAAATTGACAGAGAAATACAATATATTCATGATACAGAGCACATACAGAAATTCATGACCAGCAAACCAGAACTCAAAATAATTCTAAGGAATAACCTAGAAAAAGACAAGGAACCTAACAGTCATGAAATTCTCAAAGCACAAATACACTAGGTAGGTAAAGCAGTTAAGTGGAAGGGAAATATCCAGTATCAGCAACAGGAAAACAAGGTAATGACAGGAATAATTCAAGATGTATCAGTAATACTTCTCAGTGTGAATGGTATCAATTACCAATCAAAAGAAACAGACCATTAAAACGGATCAAGAAACAAAATCTAACAGTACGCTGTACATACAAGAAACACATTTAACCCAAAAAGGAACTCACAGACTAAAAATCAAAGAATGGGAAATAATATTCCATGCAATTGAAACCCCCCCAAAAAGCAAGTGTGGCTATCCTACATTCTGACAAAGTGGACTTTAAGCCAAAACTAATCAAAAGAGGCAAAGAATGTCACTACATACTGGTTATGGGAACAATCAGACAGGAAGAAGTAATTATGAACATATCTTCACTGAACTGTGGCATACCCAACTTAATAAAACAAGTAGTATTGAACAAAATAGACAGGGAAACATAAAGTACCCCAATATTACACACAGACAGAACAACTAGACAAAAAATTCAACAAAGAAATATCAGAATTGAATATAACTTTTGAGCCAATGTACTTAATAAATATCTGCTGAGTGCTCCATCCAAAACAACGGAATACACTTTCTTCTCACCAGTGTAGCACTTTCTCCAAAATAGACCACATATTATCCAATAAAGCAAGTTTAAGTAAATACAAAACAATTGCAATTATACAATATATATTCGGAGGCCATAGCTCAATGAAGCTAGAAATGAATGAGAAAAGAAAACACAGAAATTAAGCAAATACATGGTAGCTAAACAATATACGCTTAAATAAACAATGGATTAAAGAAGAAATAAAATGGCTTCCAGAACTAAATAGTAATGCTAATAAAATATTCCAGCATATACAAGATACAAGGAAAGCATTCCTCAGAGGGAAGTTTATAGCTGGGAATGCCCACATCACAGAAACAGAGTGAGGCCAAATAAATAACCTAATTATGCACCACAAGGTCCTAGAAAACAAGAACAATCCTAACCCAAAGCCAATACAAGGAAGGAAAAAATACAAATCAGAGCAGAAATCAATGAAATTGAGAAGAAAAATCAATACAATGAATTGAAGAGTTGATTCTTGAAAAGAACAAACAAAGTAGACAAATCCTTAGCCAATCTAACATGGTGGGGGTACAAAATCAATGAAACTAGAAAAGAAAAATTTGAAATCACAAAAGAAAAGAAAAGAACACTTCAAAAGTAAACAGAGTACAAACAACTACTTCACAAATATGTATACATGTAGGCCAATCAACTAGGAACTTCAGAAGAAATGAATAGATTCTTAGATATGTACAAGTTATGAAAACTGAACCAAGAAGATTTAAAAACCCTGAATATTCTAATAAGGTAATGAAATTGAAGAAGCAATTAAAAAAAAAAAAAACTACCAACTACAGAAAAACCCAGGTCCAGATGGATTCAATTCTGAATTCTACAACAACTTCAGGGAAGATTTAACAATAATATTTCTCAAGCTCTTTTAAAAAATTGAAAGCGAAGAGGTACTCCCAAAGTCACACCTGGAAGCTAGCATTATCCTGATTCCATAACCAGACAAGGATCCAATAAAAAGAGAGAACTATAGCTGAATTTCTTGCAAGAATATAGATGCAAAAATCCTCAACAAGATAGTGACAAACAGAATGCAATGAATCATCAAAATTATGACCAAGTACATTTCATCCCAGGGATGCAAGGATGGTTCAACATACTCAGATCAATAAATGTAATACATTACTTAAATAAAAGCAAGGGCAAAAATCATATGATCATTTGAATGCCTGCAGAAAAAGCCTTTGACAGAATCCAATGTCCTTTCACAGTAAAAACTCTAAAGAAAATAGGCATAAAAACACTAAAAAGAAAATAGTTTCTTTATCTTATTAGGATCAAGACAGGAATGTCCACTATCACTACTCCTGTTCAACATAGTACCAAAAATATTAGCAAGAGCACTTAGGATATGAAAAAATTAAAAGGGATACGCATAGGAAAGGAAGAAGTTACATTATCATTATTTGCAGACGATTATAAGCCTCTGCATGGAAGACTCAAAAAAAAATGTACCAAAAGACTTAGAATTAACTTAACAATCATTAATGCAACAGGATACATAATCGATATTCAAAAATTAATAACACTCCTATAAGCTTGTAATGAACCCACTGAGAAAGAAACCAGAAAAAAACACCATTTACAGCAGTGACAAGAAAAATTAATTAGAAATTCAAGAATTAAGGGATTAAGTACTCAGGAAATGAAAGACCTCTGCAATGAAAACTATAGTACTCTGAAAAAGGAAATTGAAGAAGACAGCAAAAAATGGAAAGATCTCACCTGTTCTGGGTGGACACAACCGATATAGTAAAAATAGCCATCGTTACAAATTAACATACAGATTTAACACAATTCCAAACAAAATAACAATAGTGTTCTTCACAGAACTGCAGAAAACAATCTTAAAATTCCTATACATCTAGAAGAGATGTGAAATAGCACAATAATTCCTGAGTAATTAGAGCAAAGCAGGGGGCGTTATAACTTCAGACTTATATATTACAAAGCTACAGTGATAAAAACAGCATAGTATTGGCACAAAAACAGATATGAGTATCAGTGGAACAAAACAGAGGATGCAGAAGCATCCGTAAGTACATTCGACTATTTGATCTTTGATAAGGGGCTAAAAATATACACTGGAGGAAAGAAACTTTTTAATAAATAATGTTGGGAAAACTGGCTTTCCACACGCAGAAAATTGAATCTAGACCCATATCCGTCACCACGTACTAAACTACTATAAAAAGGGATTAAAGAATTAAATGTTAAAACAGATACACTGAACCTGCTGGAAGATAAAATGGGCAAAACTCTTGAAGTTATAGGTGCAGGCAAGAATTTTCTGAACAAAGTCCCAATTGCCCTGGAAACAGTATTGAGAATGTATAAATGGGATCATATCAAATTAAAAAGCTTCTGCGGAGCAAAACAAACAACCAACAGGTGAACTGAAAACGTATAGAAAAAATTCTGTCAGCTCTTCCTTGGACAGAGCATGAATATGTAGAAAGTATAAAGAACTCAAAATTGGAACCCCCCCCATAAAAGTCCTAACCAAAAATGGGCATGTGAAATGAATAGACACTTTACAGAAGTACATATGGTTAAGAAATACATCAAAAAATGCTCAACATCACTGGCCCATTCATACTTGAAATGCAAACTAAAATAACACTAAAATTGTATCTTACCCGAGAAAGAAAACTCATCATCAAAAAATCAAATTATAACAAAAACTGATGAGTCTATGGGGAAAAATAATTCTTCTATATTACTAGTGGAAATGTAAGCTAGTACAGCCACTATGAAAACCAGTATGAAGATTTCCTCTAAAAAAAAACTAAAACTAGACATTACATTTGACCTAGATATCTTCCCAAAAGAGTTAAACACATCATATTATAGTGATAAATCTATATTCATGTTTATAGTAGCACAATTCACAATAGCTAAATCTTGGAAGTGGGTTGTATGTCCATCAGCAGATGAGTGGATAAAGGAAATGTGGTATTTGTACACAATGGAATACTACTATGCCATACCGAAAGATAAAGTTGAGTCATTTATAGGAAAGGGGTGCACCTTGTGTCATAATGTTAAGTAAAATATACAGTCACAAGAGCTTGAATATTGCATGGCTGAAGCCCAAATTACACATAAAGAGCAAAATGAAAGACATAATAGGAAGTAGGGAGATAGATTTTTCTCAAATGGGAAGAGAATAAGAGATGGAGGGAGGGGGAAGAAAGGGAGGGAAAGGAGATGAAAAAAGGAATTAAGATATGAATATGTTCCAACTCCACACAAGAAATGTAAACATTAAGTATTGCAAAAATGTACTAATTTTAAAAATTAATATAAAAAAGATAAAAAGAAATAACCAAAAAAACAAATCACAAATCCTCAGCTGTTTCCTGAAATGCTCTAAGGTGGTGCTGGCCCACGCACTCCAACAATTCAACCAACTTAGTTTGTCTTAAGACAAAGCGAGTTGGTTTTTGCTTTTTTAAAACAATACTTATTGCAAATTTCTGACCCCTGGAGATTGAGCTCCACCAAGCACGATGGAAGCCTCTGTGCTTTGACCCTCACCATGTAGCTGGCCCTCCATGTGCATTTGGAAACAGTGTTATATCTCACCTATACAGAGACACATCGGCATATTAGACATGTTAGATATCAATAAGTAACCTCAAGTATAATAATTATAGGTACATAAATTGAATACAGTAATGTATTAGAGAGATTATGATTATAAATTTATTATGACATTCTGAATTCCAGGGATGGTTGGTTCAACATTAGGACATTTATAAACGTAACTGCTCAGATACACATGTGAAAGGAAAAACTGAATGTTGGAGTGGCTATTTAAAAGTAAGCTAATATTATTATTTGAAATGTTTAGTAGAATGGCAGATTGTAATACAGATTAATCATGCAAATTAAATAAAATTGTCTGTGATGTTTTCTTACAGCCCCACAGGATATATCAACAGACAGCATGTACTGATGTGGTCTGGGAGACCAGTACTAACCACAAGAGCCAAGAGGAAAGGTTGTATTCTAGCTTGGCCCAGTTATCACTTACTTCTGAGTTTCCAGGTATAACTCTACATTCTTCTAAGTTTCCAGGTATAAATATGAGCAAATAGAATCAATAGAAGAAATTGTTGGTTGGATTAATATCTTGTAACCCCCATATACGATTTGTAGAATTTGAAGTAGAATGTACAGTCTGACCTAAAGTAATAAAGTTTCAAACTTTGAAAATAGTACAATGTTTCTAAGACTCAAGTTAGCATAGTAATTTCTATATCCAAACATAAGAAAAAGAAAACGAGAAAGAAAGCAAACTCACTAACCAAACTTAAAAAGCTATTATGGGGAATGTAACATGCCAATTAGTAATCACATATCTTAAGAACATAATGTAATTTAAAAACTTCAAACTAGAACAAAAATAGGAATATGGGTTCCTGGGGTAGACTGAAGTCCAGAAACAAGAACAGATTATAAAAATGTCAGTACTATATTTCGAATCAGTGGGAGAAATACGACATTACAACAAATGACTATCCATTTATGAAAAATAGTTAAATATCTATCTTATTCCTTATACCTGAATAAATTCCATTTCATTTCTAAATAAAACATGAAAATTACATTATTAACATTTCTAGAAGAAAATGAAAATGGAAATAAAACAAGTCTATGAATCCTAAATCCTATTTTAATATTAAACTAAATCTAGAAATATATAAAGCACAAAATAGATTTCCAAAATAAATAATAAATTTTGGTAAAATCATGACAGCATGATTAACAGATAAATGACAAACTGGAGGAAATGTAAAAATTCTGACAGGTATATCCTGCTTTCACAGAACATTCAGGAAAGATCATTATCTAATTAAAAACAGCAAAAATGTGAAAATACAATTTAAAAATAAATGCATATGACCCATAATCATTGGTATTCAAATTGGTTTAAATTATAATAAACATAACCATTTTTATAGAAAAAGCATTTCTATTTCTAGTAATAATAGTGGTATAATGGTAAGACTGGAGAAAATCAGGCTTTTTAATCAATTATTAATAGTGTTTTAGTCATAATTCATAAATAGACATTTGAAAATATATCACAGTCATGAAACGAGCGCATGTTAAATTTTAAGGTGGGACTGATATCAATGATCTACCATACGTAAAGCCACATGTGTAAGGTGGTCCATACCAGTGCTATTTTCAATAGATGAAACAAGATACAACTGAAACTTCCGTTCTTAGTGAACTATTTACAGAAAAGTTGTATCTCTCAGAAAATTTTATGTAGTAATAACCCACAGACAGATGGCTGTGTGTTTTCCAAAGTGCTTCTACATATTCAAAATGAAAACTATACACAAAATATTAGTATTGTTTTCATATTAAAGTGGTGGTTTGATCCCTATTTTTATGTATTGAATGATGCATAATTACAAACATAAATATCTTAATCAAAAAATAATAAAGTAGATGATGAAAGATTTGAAGATATTAAATATGGCACAATCCTAAAAATATATATATAATGTGCGTCTTGTAAGAATAGGTCAAGAAGACTTGCTATTTAGATACAGAGTTACACTTAACATATGTCAAAAAATACATTGTAGATAAATTGGGGAGAAGAGATGAATTGTTCAGAAAATGTTATAGAGAAATGTGTCTATCTAGGGACACAATCAACTTTAATCTTAATCTTAGAATGTGTATCACATTTTGGAATAACAAACTTAATCTGACAATTACATAAAAAATGCAGGTGACGTTTTATCTGTTTGAAGGAATGAAGTACTTATGAAATGGAAGAGAATAATATATTATGAAAGAAATAATATTTTAAATAAGTACATCAAAATTTAGAGCACTGTGTCCCAAGAAACCTTTTGAGAAAGAGATTTATTTATTCAAGCATTGGAATAAAATGGTAGAACAATGCAATGGTAGAACAACGGCATTTTATTCATGAATAGTTTCTTTCTTCCTGTGTACCTTTTGAAAGAAGATACTAAAGATTTATTTTAACAAACAAAGAAGTAAAAGAAGCACAGTGCAGATATTGAATCCAAGATGAAGTCCATCTAACTCCTGAAAGCACCAGTATAGGCCAAAGGGTCAGACTTTGAGAGGAAGATGTTTTGCAGCTTGCTTACTGTGACGGAGCATGAAGAGAAATAAGGCATGAAAAACCACACAAAATGCAAAGGGTGGAAATCAGACAATCATAAACTTCAGAGAAAATAAATAACTGCACTTAAAGATTACACATTAATTGTATGGAGGATAATGTAAGACAAAACAATAAGTTTAAGGGGTTCAAAACAGAAAATGGAATGGAATAAATTAAAGTTAAAAAATGGCGGGGTACGGAATGCACTGGCACATGCCTGTCATCCAGCTGCTCAGGAATTTAACACAAGAGGGTTGCAAGTCTGAGGCCAGGCTGGGTAATTTAACAACATTCTGTCTCAAAAAAAGTTAAAAATGGCTGGGATGTAACTCAGTGGTAGAGTGCTTGCCTAGAATGCCTGGAACCCTAGGTTCCATCGCCAGTCCAAAAAAAAAAAAAAAAAAAAAAAAAAAAAAGAATTGCATAATTACTAACAGAAATATTTTTATAGTTCAGAGAAGAAAATATGTTTTAATGTTTTTCCTCAGCAAAACAAAAGGAATTATCAACTGGAGGAGAAAGCTACAATCCAAGAAAACCTGATACAAATGTTAAAAAGAGAGCAAAAAAGAGTACATTTTATTTTCGTTTTAAAAAAATGTTATTAGTGCATGTTTGCATTTCATAAGGATTACATTCATTGTGAGGAGCTGGTACTTGTACATAATATGTCTTAATTCTTTTTTCATCTCCTTTCCTTCACCTTCTCATCCCTTGGTCCTCTTCCACTTTGCAAGAGATTTCTCTGCTTCCCATTCTTCATCTTTTATTTTTAGACACCTCCTAAACTTTACCAAGGGCTTCTTTGACCAGTACTGGAATTTTAATGTGGAAAACACTGAGACAGAAGTAAATAAATACGTTGAACACTATAGATCTCTGTAATGAACCACACCTATTTAATCATAATGATACGGTGCTTTCTTCAAATTTTAGATCCAAACTCCAAAGGAAGAAAGATTTAACAAGGCATACAAAACAGAAGGAAGGAAGGAGAGAAAGAGAACAAGAAGGCAGAGTCTTTCATGAGTTTATTTATAATTACAAGGAAATTAAGAAGAATTTATTATCCATAGGTTTAAGGATACAATTTATTAATAATATAACCAATAATTTAAAAAGAAAGACAAAACTAATTGGAGCTGAAGATGAAGGTGGAAGAGGACTGAATGTAATCAAATTCTTCATTTATCAAGGATTCAATTGCTTGGATATATTAACATCAAATTGTTTAGGCATCAGAGTTGAACTCCTGAAGAAATAAAAACAGAAATGGCAAAAGGAGAAAATGATCCTGAAGTTTGGAAAGAATGGAGTGGAACAAATGTGAATATGTAAGCTTCCCTTCCCTTCATCCTAGAAACGAAGCCATCAACTAAGAGATATACTAGGGATATTTTATCTCAGGGTTAAAATATAAGTACTTTTTTAAAATATATAAATAAGTTTTTTAAAATGAAAAGGAACCGGAAACATTAACAAAAAATATGGTACTCTCTGACATTATAGCCAGAAAAAACATATGTATCTACATAATTTATAATAGGTAAACTAAAATTACTAAATTAAAATGAAAATTATAATATTTGAAGTTAATTTTACTTCACAGAGGCAAATATAAATTACTTGGTAACTTTTTACTTAGCTCAACTCATATAACTTGAAATAAGCTGTGAAGTACTTTCCAGGACTCTATGAGACTCACTGACTGAGCACCTAGATACAACTGATTCGACATTGTTCCCAAACCCTTTCATAAATACAGTGCAATGGTCCCTAATGCATAATTGCAAATTAATAGAGTTTAATAGATGAAGTTTTACCAGTTCTATAGGAAATTTTCTTTACTTAGGCCCAATTTCAGTTATGGAATTCTTCCAAAGACAGTTAATATGTGTATTTATAAATTTTAAAATTAATGTGTTTATTTTACTCTCATAAAAATTTGGTACTGTATTATGATCCTAGTGATTTTATTGTGATCCTTATTCTGAGGAATTCATCAAGGAAAGATAATAGGGTTTTTTGTTCAATTTCACTGTATCTTAATTAAATCAGCTGAATATATCAGACATACACACAAACTAGAATTTGACCATTTATTGTTCCAATAATGTTTTTAGAGGCGTAACTGTTACAAACCTCAATGAGTCTTAGATAATCATTTACATGATAGTCTTGCACCTTGTAGCTATGTACTCTGAGGGAAATACTTTATTGTTTCACAGGTACAGAAATTTCTTCTTTAAAAAGACAAGTTAACGATTCAACAAACAGGAGACATGAGCACCTCAACTGTACGAAAAGTAATGATCCTGTTTGTCTCTAAAAGAAAGAAGAAAGATAGGATATGATGTCTGCCGATCAAGAACTAGGAGACAAGAGCTAGTTTCAAGAGGAAATTATAAACCGTGCTAGGAATTGAACTATATTCTGCAAAGCAACAGAAAACATTATATTCTTTTACTTGTTTTTGTGAGAACATGATGACAAATATAGGTCCAGACTTGGGTTTTTTTAGCCATTTTTCATTTTAATTTTTATTAATACATTTTTGCAGTACCTAAAGGTCTAGGCTTTGAGCAGGATAACCCAGGAAATCCTCTGTGAATGAATCTTTCTTTGATTGAACAATTTAGGAAATGCCTTCTAAATTTGCACACATTCTTTTAGATAATCACAATGGTTTGACCATACAAAAGTCTCTGAAAAGTCCTCCAATCAAATGAAAACCTGTTTAATTCTGTTCAATTCAGTTCTTTTTTGGGGAGCGGTGCTGGGGATCGAACTCAGGGCCTTGTGCTTGGTAGGCAAGCGCTCTACCACTTCCAACCCCATCACCTCTTGCCAAATATATTTCATCAGAAATTAGATTAGGAAATTACATTTAATCTTATAAGTAATTTTTGGCAATAGCTGCTTTATATTAATATCTCTGTATTCCACAAAATGTAGATCGATGTAAACAGCAATAGAAGTCTTCACAGTATACATCATTCTTATTGTTTACAAAAGAATCTACATTTAGAAATTTTCTACATTAGTCTTTGCTTCTTGATCCTAAGTTTGCCTTTTTACATAAAAATTTAGTATACTTGGTTATTAAGTATATTAAAAAGTAAATTACAGTAAGATATACCTAAAAGGCGTAGGAATTATTTTAAAATATTTTTTCTTTATGAGATTTACTATGTTAGTCATTTATAAGTTAATAAATACCTTTAAAAATCAAAACTCAAAAAGAATTATTTTATTTTTGCTGTGCATATAAGTCCACAGGAATTATTTTTAAGTCTTTACCACCATAATCACTAGCAGTCTCTTCAACATAAAAGGAATTCAGAGTGATTAATAAAACATCTATTCCATCAAAACAGAAACTACATTGTAGGATTTATGAAGAATTTAATTTGTACTTTTCATACAGAATTGATTTTATAAGCGTAAAAGAGCTATTTGACTAATTCACTTAACTCTCAATAAAGCTCTGTCCATACAACCAGAATCAAAAAAGAGAAAGTTTAACATCTTTGGATATCAGTGTTTAAAATTTATCTTAGACTACGGCAATTACATCTGACAAAGCTTTCTGACCACCTAATGAATTAGTAGAATGAATGTGGCCTTGAAAAGTTAGAAGCTTTTCTCTTTTGAAAAGTCATATTCACAACGACCTGTCATCTTCCATTCTGAAACTCCTTCTCAGTGGAAGTTCTCTTGGGTCTTTATTTTCAGTATTAGAAGAGACCAAACTCATTATGCTATTTAACACCTTGAACTAGACAGCAACTTGGCACAGGAAAGAGCAGTCAGTGTTATATTCGCCATTAAAAACAGGCACGTTTTAAAGCATTCAGAGTGCAATTTTATTAAGCAAAAGACATATTATTGGCTCAGAGCCATTTACTATAAATATTTCCTGGTCAAGATCAATCGATGTAGAACATCTTGAATAATACTAAGGGAAACATAAAACAAGGTCTAGATACCAGATGATATAAAAGACTACATAAATGCTAGGAATTAAAGTAAAATTATTTCTAAATTATACTTTGCACATGTCCTGGATACTGTTGAAATGAGCGATAAAGAATTGAATCTTATACGTATTGAGGAGGTTGAGTTTACAATAATATATACAACATGAAAATTCCTCTCATTTCTAGTGCATTCAAAGGAGAATCCATGCAAAGCAATCAATTTTTGGCTCAAGAGAGAATGTGCCTTTCTCTTCAAATTTAGGAACATTAAGCAATCAATATCATTCTGGATGTCCTTTTTTGTCTTCATTACTCTACACTAAGTGTCCTGAAAGTTAAGCAATAGTAACGGAGAAAATTTGAGCATGCTGTAATGAAATTTTAGTGGGACTAAAAGCTTATTTCACTAGCTACTAAGTGATTAACACCAAGTCTTGGAACACAGTGGCTCATTTATTTTTGCTATGTTCCCAAAGGATAAAAAGGTCTTAATAAGAATATGAGAAAAAGGGAAAGTATCTGCTTCAGACTGAATAAGAAACTGTTAGTTTTTATTTTAAAGGAATTTGAAAGCAAATAATTTTATTAAAGAAAATTATCTCTGATTTGCCTACTTTTCGCACTGGTGTATGCAGAAGGATGACAAAATATATTGTGAGGTCAGGTATAGAAATTTATTTTATTTATTAATGTTTGCTGTAACAGAATTATCTTAGCAGGTAATTTTTTGTATTTATCCTTCACTAGATTCCAGTAGATTGTTTAATGGAGAGTAATTTTCCCTCTTAATCTCTCTGAGATCAGCTCTCTCTTCCATCTAACCAGTTTTGGTATTTTTCTCAACAGAGGAAGTGAACAATGTAGAGAGAATACATAAATGATAAGGATAAATGAGTCTACAGTGTGGTTAACTTTCTGCTCACATACTCCTTCAACAACAAAATTGGCAATAGATATGTTGTAATTTCTAAACAGAATATCTATTCTTTATGAAGACGTGAATGTCCTTTATATAAGTAGTTGATTTCTGACAGGAATCAGCAAATTGTGATTACTGTATAAGAACTCAATGATCTACTAATTAAATTAAACTGTCTACAAATGAGTAATAATTATATGCGGATCTCCATCCTTCAGTTTAATTGGGTGGACATAACAGAGAGCAAAGAGCATGAAGATCAGTACTATAGCAGATTCTCCTCCCCTACCAGGAGCTATCAACTTGAGGACCTTGAGAAAATTCCTTCACTCCTCTGAAACTCAGATTTTTCAAATCAAAGTGAAAATAAAGCAATATCTACTCCTGGATCACTGAGGACTATAACCAGATCTATGCAAAATCTCTATAACCTGAGAGTACCAAACATATAAAAGTATGTATCAATTACAAAAAAAAGATAAACTGCAAACCAGCTCCTCACCTATATGCTCCTCAAAATTTACAGCAATAATGGTGATTTTTATCTCTATTTTAGAAAAGGAAATGGATTTTAGAATAAGAACAGTTAGTCAAAAGAGTGCAAGATAGAAATGTACACTCAAACAGAGCAAAGATACATGCTAATATCACATATTCTTGAAAAAAGACTTGAAGATTAGACACCTATTTTTCAAAGGAGCATTAAAAATTAGGTGGAAGAATAATTACTCCCGACAAAATAACCATATTTTCAAAAAAAGAATAATCATATTTTCAAAAATTTTTATGATGTATTTATTGTGGTTGTGATCCAAACTCCATCTGAGCTGTAGCAAAATTGTTGATATGGACAAATCAAGTGAAACCAATTTCCCGCAGCTGGGGTGAGCATCTTTGAAAAGGGTACGCAGCCGGAAAATCATCTAGCAGATAGTCACACATTCAACAATGAGTCTTCTCTCTTACTCACACTTTTGTGGTTTTAGTCATAATTCTCTCATAACTGGAAAACCTCACCTTGTGCTTTTTATGATCTAGATTACTTAATGTCCCTTGGATCGTGTCCTGACAGTAGCTGCATATAATTCACCTATTCTCTTCCTTCTCTACTGATTTAGAAAACATTTCCTCTTTTTCAACCTTTTTTGTAAAATACATTTTAGTCCTCTGAGCTATCAATATACTCTCTTCCTTGTGCTTCAAACCTTTTCGATCCACTTGTTTCCTGTTATCTGTTCAATAGAATATCGATCAGTTTATTTTAAAGATTACATTCCCCGATACTTACTTCACCCTAAATTACCAAGAATATAGCCTACAAGGTAAACTGAATGATCTCCAATACCAGTTATTTATTATCTATCCATTTCCACTGTTCACAAGTATTACACATGAGTCACTTAAAAAATTTGTATATTCTTTTCCAGCTATATCCTCATCCTGCACATGGCATTGTGGTACAGATTTCTCCATAATACTTTCATTATAATCATTTCTTGTGGTTTTCACCTACAAATACACAAATTTATGCTTTGACTGCTTCTTTTCTGGATTATTGACACAGTCAACTAATTGGTCTTCCCAACTTACTCCCTGATCTATGTTTTACATCATCACAGAAATGGTTTCCCTAACACACAGTTTATTTTTGGTTGAAGTCATCATTATTTTTATTGTCAGAGAAATAATCTCCTAAGGAAGGCATTTGAAGGATTTTGCAACAATAATAAATGAGCTTTCCAGCAGCCACCCTGTAAATGAGCTTCACATACCCCACTTCGTAAACACAATGCAACTCCTCAAAACTTCTCAGTGCCTTCTTGCCTCTGTGCCTGCGTGATGGTTTGTTTCTAGATGTCCCCCCAAAGCTCATGCAGTCATAGGAGGTGGCTGGATCCAGAGTGTGAGATGCTGGAATAAAGAGCCTGTGATAACTAAATCAGTCCACTGATTGGTTCGGTACCACCCTAATTCTGGCAGCCCGGATAAGATATTAGGGGCAAAAAGAAGCTGTTTAGGCCCCTTGCTTGCCTTGCTGCCTTCTGCCTGTGGGCCACGCCACCCTGCCTTGGACCCAGCCGATTGTAGACTGAAACCTCCACAAACTGTGGCCCAAATAAACCTTTCCTCCCTTAACTTTGGGTGTCAGGTATTTTGTCTCAGCAACGAGGAAAAGTAAGTAAGATTGCCTGTGATCACCTTTTCTTAAATATTAGGATTATGTTTGCAAATTTCTCAGATCCCAGACTGTCTGGGATACATCTTCAGAGACCTCTTCAAAGTTTTCTTCTTTCAAAAATTCTTCCATGTTTCCAAGCCAGAACATTTTCTTGTCCTTTAATTATTCCAAAAATTTAAAATTTTTCTTTGGACAATGATATGCCACCGTTATCCGTGTATTTTTTTCCCCCCACTGGTAAACTCGTGCTCATCAACGTCAGTGATGATATCAGTTTTAGCTCTGCCTCACTCCACAGACTTTTTTTTTTTTTGACAATACATAGGGTTGAATGAAAAGTAAATGAATGAAGATTTTGCACCTATTTATCAAATAAAGAAGAATCAGTTATTCCTTTCTTCTCATAGTGAAACGGAAGTCCGTGTTATGCACCATGTTTGCGCGCACCTACACACACACACACACACACACACACACACACACACACACACACACACACACAGAGCCCATGAGATTTCATCAAGGTAAGAAATGAAACCTTGTGCCTGAGTGATATTTACATGGTGGGTGAAAAGAGAGTACTAAGTGTCAGGAAGGATGACAAGTCAAGTAAACCAAGTCCGAAGTGGTAATTTTTACAGCCTGAATAATCTGCTCTCCATATGTTTCCTGCAAAACCTACCAAGGTACTATAACCATGGTCTTTACACCGGAGCGGAGTTTGTAAAGATTCACCTCTGGGCAGGAATCAATTTAGAAATAGGGAAACAAGAAGAAAGCTTTTTGGCAACCTTTCCCGAAAGTGTGTGCAAATCTGAAAAGTCAAATGGAAAGAGGAGTCTGTTAACCTTTATGATGCACCACACTCAAAGTAATCACACATCATAATGCTTTCACATCACAGGTTTATTTCACCTTCTCAGACATGGCACTACATAGCTAAGCCTCCTGCAGCTGGAGATACTATCATGCAGCAACGGTCTACTCTCATTTATTTCTGTGATTTCTTCAGAGTTCTCTGTTTCAATAATGTAAGGCAAATAGAAAGTGTTAGGCTTATGAGGTGAACCTAGACTATGACCTAAATTAGTTCTAAATATAGTTCTACTTTAGGCAAAAATATATGTTCCAAACTGGGTGAAGTAAAATGAAGTCTTCTTGTGGAGTTTTAAATACAAACTTTCATATACCTAATATGTGATTTGGTCATTAATTTTATGTGCTTCTATATGTCTTCCCTGTGCTTGACTGTTATTTGTCAAATCATTTACCAAAAGTCTAGCTGATAAAGGGCTCTTGGGAAGAGATATTTTACATAATTTAGTCATATCCCAAGACATAGTTTTATTTTACTCTTGACCTCAACTACTTACCTTTTGATAATTTCCTTGAGACAGTTTATTGGAGAATATTAATTTTTTTAACCAAACTTATCTGAAAT
Source organism: Hystrix cristata (assembly GCA_004026905.1). Classification (NCBI taxonomy): domain Eukaryota; kingdom Metazoa; phylum Chordata; class Mammalia; order Rodentia; family Hystricidae; genus Hystrix; species Hystrix cristata. The sequence goes on from PVJO010010544.1 coordinate 60,719, forward strand.
TCTGTTATTGGTTCCACAGATTGTCATGAAAATAGCAGAAGAAAGTTGTTAATAGCTGGACGTCTGGCAGTGAGAATGAGTTCTGCTTCAGAATTGTGCTTAGGAAATTTTTCTCCTCTAGGAACCTGGAAAACCTGCTTGTTTTTGTAACTAGAAATCTTCAGACAGAGTTATGTTGATGTACTTAGTACCTATTTAACTGTTTTTATCCCCTTATTTATCTTCATGGCTAAGAGAAGACATAGTAAAAGAGTAAATAAATTGCCATTATACATCTCCTTGACTATTTCTGGTTCTACTAGGGTGGTGATTTGATGGAAAGAGGAAATTCTGGGCATGATGATTTAAGCCTGGTTGATTTCCAGCTTTTCCTTGCTACTTGTGGTGTGACATTGAGCAAGTTATTTAGGAACATATATTACATCTATTTACTCTTCTGTGAAATGGAGATAATACAACCTATTCTCCAATTTCCTAAGGACTTAATAATATGCTATGAGTCAACGTGTCCAATATAGTGTATTAAATGGCGTGCCCCCTTTTATTCTTAAGTTTTTCTAGGCCCAGAATAAATTTAACTCAATTACCATATTGCCTTCAAGACTGACTATGTGTGAGGACTCAATTTTGAATTTTATCTCACTTTCAGTCTTATTGCTATTCTGTAGTACTCAGTTACCTTTTACCTCTTATGAGGAACTGCTTATTTAAAAAACTATTGCCAGTAAGTAAACCAATTAAATGTATAATATCTCAGTAAATTCTCCTGAGTTCTTCAAAATAGATATTATTTATCTTTAATCTATAAATGAGAAAACTAAGGTTAAAAAAGGTTAAGTGATTTTCACAATACCACAAAGACTGAGCAAGGTTAGGTGGCTTCGGTAATACTATAACATGAGTAAGTAGCAGTTCTGGGAATTGAACCCAGGTTTTCCAATTTCAAGCTGAGTGACCTTTCCACTCTTCCATCTTGGCAGAGCTTTATTTAACATAGTTTTCCTCTCATGGTCTTTAATATACTTCTCTAATTTCCATGTTAAACCCAATGCTTTGCCCGTGTTGAATTTCTTTTTATGCTCTCCTCCAAGATCCTGGAAACTCTGCTTATTTCTGTAAATAGAAATCTTTAGTCACAGTTATGTTGAAGTATTTAATAGATGTTTAACCAGAGAAAAGTATTTCAAGGCCTGGTATTTGAACCAAACCAAAAGGGAAAAATATGTATTTATCAGCTATATGAAAAAAACTCTTTGGGTAAATGGAAGTATATTTTTATATTACCTCTTCTAAATATCACTTTAGGGCATTATATGCTCTTTTAATATAAAGAAAATATAGTATATCAACTGTGGCAGAAGGAACATAACTATTTGCACAATTAACATTTAACAATGGCAAACCGTACCCTTGGAAATAAAGCTGCAGTAAACATTATCAGGTTAGTAACCACATCTAGACTTTAAGGAAGAAAAAGAATGTAGTATATGGAGTTTGGATGTCTAGGTGATGTTTGGATCATTCTTGTAGGATGACTGAGTAGCTTTTTTGTTAAAGAACTGAAACTTATTCTTCTAGTTATTGGGATTGAAATGAAAAAGAGAAAGAAGAGAAAGGAAACAAATGAAGAAAAATAAATAGAAATACTGAAGCACCCTTATCAGGAAGAAATGGACCCTTCACTATATTATATATGTAATTAATTAACTATTATAAAAATCATATCAAGACGGAAAATAATTTAAGTTTTCTGTACATACAAAAGAACAGTTGGGCCAGGCGAGGTGACACACACCTGTAATCCCAGCACTCTGGAAGCTGAGGCAGGAGGGTCACTGTGATTTGGAGGCCAACCTGGCTACACAGTGAGTTCAAGGCTGGCCTGAAGTACATACTGAGAACCTGTCTCGAACGAACAAACAAACAAACAAAAAACAGTTCACAAACTGGGACACCTTAAAGCAGAAGTGAGGGAAGTCTACTTACACTAATAACAGCAGCTTATGAAGCATAAAAGAGAAAGGATTTTGATCATATTTGTGATCAGCCTTGAAATATTAACATTCTTTTTTAAGGCAAATTGACCTGTTTAAACTGATTTGCCTCAAAATGTTTGGTTTCATTTCATTGAATTTTGCTGTCAAAGTTGTGAAGCTGATGTCTTTGCTTGTTCATGATTAGAGGTAGTTAGCATTTCAGGAAAGCCATAACGACTTTAATTTTGGCTGCGTGGCTGTGGGTGGCTGGCCTGGGGGAGTATTTCCACTGTGGCTTCCATCTGAATTTTTTAACACTATCCGCTTATACCTGAGCGAACTTATACAGAGATATATAAATCAGTAATATATCGTAAAAGTTTTTTTTTTTTAAACCTTTCAAAACAGGTTTGTCATTCTCCCTAACAATACATTATAAATAGGCCTTTTATTTTAGGTAAGGAAATAACCTCAGTAATTAAGTAATTTGTCAAAGACTCTGCTATCCACACAGTGCTCAACTAAAGTGCATGATTTTGCATAACACCTTGCACAAAATATGGATCTACTTGCTAAATAATAGGGACAGTAAGAAATTTTCTTAAGCTATTATCAGTTATTAAATATTAAAATATATAATTTATGTATCTAAATTATAAACAAATATTCTTCTTTTGAAATGATATCTTGATAAACTTAATAAGAAATTATAAGAGACCAGAAAGCAGCACCTCTAGTTGAAAGAAGAAAATATATGTACATCTGATTACTTTTTGAGTGAGGACTACATCCCATAAACTATAATGTCATAAAATCCAAAAAGCAATCTTTGACAAAGAAGCCAAACACCCTCACTGGAAGAAGGATAGCCTATTTAACAAATGGTGCTGGAAAAATTGGCTAACCACATGTCGAAAATTAAAACTAGATATATGTCTCTCACCATGTACTAAACTCAAATCAAAGTGGATCAAAGATCTAAACATTAAAACAGAAACATTAAATTTACTGGAGAATAGAATAG
>PVJO010010545.1:0-63800 GCA_004026905.1 Hystrix cristata
AGAAGGTTAAAAGAAAAGTAAGATGAAAGGGGGGAAAAATGGTAAAGTGTAGTTACACTTATTGCAAATAGGGAGGGGTGGGTGAATGGAAGGGAGGGGAGGGGAAGGGGGGAAGAGGGGGGAAAACCAAGATGTATCATGTACAGGTACAAAATAACCATGTTGATTATGATCATTATGTATGCAATGTACCAATACAAGTTCTTGGTAAAAAATAATAAAAAAATTTAAAAAAAAAAGAATAAATTCAAGATTTCATGTAGAAATGTGTAAATACTCTCACGTATATTCTTTTACTTTTATAACAATTTTAGGAATAAAATGCTGTCCAGAAGTAATTATATAACATGACTGCTAGGTCAGTCACTTACAAATTTAAAGTCTGTATCAAATAATTATACTTGCCAAAAATCACAAGGAATAATTTTTAGCAATAATGCTACCCAAGGTATTAGACTTTACCCAGCATCACCACATATATAATATTCACAAACTGTAAAATAATCAGCATTATTTATGATCCTCATTGTAGTCTACATATATTGTTTTCTTGCAGCCCAAAATCCACTTCTTTTCTCCCAGTGTGCTGATGTCCTTTTGAATGTTTACCTCTTACACACAGGACATGGACAAGGAATAGAGTAAGAAGGCCACGCCTTTCCCAGACATTGTTATGTTACTCAAATTAGGCCAATCATTTTGAATTTGATGTTTGCACAGAAAAATAAAGACATTAAAAATACTCACAGGATTTCATTTTGGTTGTAGAATCCAGATCAGATTCTTTCTACCACCTGTCAGATAACTTCAACTCCATGGAGATTCCCTGACATCTCCCCCATTCCAAACCTGGTTTCCCAGTCCACCATCACGTGCAACCCATGCTATTCCAGTGAATTGTCTCTTATACCTAGGTTAGCCAGAGCATTTCTGTTGATTAGGACCAGAGAACCCTGAAACACCTCTTTTCACATAAAAATGCAGAAGTGGGAAGTAATTTCCTGGGGTTGTTCAACAAGCAATAGAGCGGTGGTCCCTGTGTTCCTTCCACTGTCACACAGATAAGGATGAGCACACAGTACTTTTTAAAAATGGAGTTTGTAAAATGTATTATATTGGGAAAGGGAAGAAAATGTCCAAATGGGAAAGGGAACAAGGGAGGGGGAGGGGGAAAGGAACAGAGGGACAAGAGAAATAAGAAATGGAAGGAAAAAATGGAAACAAAACTTTTGTAAGTAAGGAGGGAAGAGGGGATAAAGAAGGGGAGGGGAATGGGAAAAAAGAAGCAACAAGATATATCATGTATAGGTACAAATCCCCTATGATGAATGTTATCACTATCTACATCTAAAATGTACCATTAAAATAAAATAAATTTTTTAAAAAATGGAGTCTGATTTTCCAGGGTGAAAATGACTTTATAATTAATACTATAGAAGTAATTTCTCTTCGGGAAAAAATGAAGAGTAATCTAACTTTAGAGACCCATAAATATGTTCATATAATTTTATAGACATATGATCTACTTTCCTCACCAATATTTTCAGATTTTTATAAGAAAAAAACTGTATACAACATACTTCAAGCGTTGTGTTATCACTGTCTAATATTAACTGATTTTTCCAAATACTTCTATCTTGAATTCAAATGTCACACAAAAGAAAGCAAAAAGGACACTGTAAGGTAAGTGAAGTGAGAAGATTAATAACAATAATAATTACCATTCTTTGAGCACTTACTACATGCTAAGTAAATCACTGGCCTATGTTTATATAATGTTATTTAGTCTTCACAACAGCATTTTAGGGGCAGTGTCATTATCCATTTTAAAGTAAGAGAACTGAGATTTACAGATGTTAAGTAACTTGACCAAGTTCACATACTTGAAAATAGATAAAACTGCAAACTGAAGCCCTCATTCTTTCCATGAATTCCATAGACACTCAGAATCACTAAAGAGAATGTCAGGAATAGCATTCTTCCTTCAGTTCCCAAAGGTTTTGCCATAGAAAAAAATGCAGATAACATTAGGCTCTCTAACTAGCACTGCACAAATCAAAATCAACAGAAAGCTGAATCTGCTCTTACACAATGGAAAAATCACAAGATATTCTATGTTAAAAGATATTCTGAATACTACAATGATTGAAAAGACATTTACCCCCATCTAACAATAATTTGAGCCAGAAAAGCCTTGCATTTAGAAAAAGTATAGAAATCTCCCCCCTGCTACATTTCTCTTCAACAAATTTAACTTATATCAATCAAAATTTCCATTTTAACAGATGTACATCTAGAATTTAATGTGCCACCCTTTGAGGGAAAAAAAACTGTCTAGCCCAGTAGTGAATGTGAAAATAGTTAAGTTATATGGAATATTTCTTTAAAACCTTTAGCAGAAAAAAGACACACCTAAGCCTATTTTTTTCCATCTGGCTACAAAACTTTAGTTCATGGGCACAGTGTATGGTATTTGTATTGGCAAGAAGTGTGTGGTTTCAAAACATCGGCTAGTAGCACTGTAGTATAGACCATAGTGCTAATGAGGCATGGTGGTGAATATCGTTCTTGTAATAGTATCAATCGTTTCAATATGTAAAAGTCTGTTTATAGCAATGTATTGAATCTCTACTCATTTCTGGTCATCCTAAAAATTAATCCTACAAGTTACTAATAGACTTACAACCATCTCTGAAAACAGATCAAAAGACATACCCTGCTCAGGATGTCATGGAGAAAAGGGGACAGTAGCTCTCAAAAAAAGTTTTTTTACATTGAATAACTGCATAACCTAATGAAAAGGTCGGCCAAACTTGCAATTTGGTGTAGTAGGGGATGAGGAGGTGGTTAACCTTTCTGGGTTAACTTCACTCCAATTGGGGCTCTGTCTCCATGAGAATGCTAAAACCAAACAACCAAGACTTCCCTCAGAAAGTGCTTAATGAAGATGTTCTCTAATGGAATTCACACATATGCAAAAGAAATTATTTTTCCTGTTTGATTTCTTGCAATATTCTTCATAAATAAAAGGCTTTCTGTGTATAAAAGTTTAGGGAGGGATGGGGATATACCTCACTGGCAGAGCACTTGTCTAACATGTGCAAAGCTCTGGGTTCAATCTACAGCACTGAAAAAAAAGTTTTAGGTAATGGCTATTTCGTACACCTAACTATAATTCTAGTGCACTTTATTTTTATGTAACATCATTTACAGCACTCATAAGCCAGATTTTGCACTCATAAACTCAAATTCCTTTTATATTGCATGATTTGTTTTCAGTCCATACCAACAAAATTGCCCCTATCACCAACCAGCCTGACTGCTAACCAAGACTTAGAAGAACCTATTGAAAAATGGCAATGGCAAGAAGATGACACAGCAGAAGGTGGTCAATTCTGCCTCTTATGGGATATATGTAATTTTTGTGTATCCAGAAATAGGAGTTTCTTGCTGTAAGTTCATATGGTTTAAAAGAAACCCTGTATCATAAAGTGATTTGTGACCAAAAACAATTGTCACAACTATCATACTCTCAACACAAGCACGTAAGACAGACATGGGAACACAGCTGGCTGACTGCATCTGCATTCTTGCACCTGCAACTAATTACTGGTCCAAAAGAGAGACTGTCACCAAAAGGTAGGAGTATGGGGAGCAGTTGACCCGTTAGTGTTCATGCGGTATGAAAGCTCCCTCTGTGTCGCTCTGTGAAAAGCTAAGATTGGATGCAGAAAAACAAAAATGTCCAAGATCCTCTATTTATGGCCTCACTATTTATACCAGATCTGGTAATAAATGCACGATCTTCTCATGAAGATAAGACTCCATTATTTCCAAAAGTATGTTGCTCCTTGGAATTCTCAAAGAAATCAAAACCGACTTAAATAAAGTCAAAAATATCTCCCTAATCCTATAGCAGTTATTTTTTGCCAAAATGCGATTTTTTTTTATACTCTTACCAAAGGCATACCAAAGCACCATATAGTGTAATTCCAGTTTTCCATTTTTCTCAGCTTTATAGGGAAATAATTGACAAATAGAAATTGTGTATAATTAGGGTACACAACTCATTGTTTTGATATGCATATACACTGTGAAATGATTATCACAAGCAAGCTAGTTACCGTATCTGGTCTCCTCACATAATAACTGTGTGGAGGGGTTTGTGTGCCTGTGTGTGGGTGGGTGGGTGGGTGGATGGTGAGGAGCCTTTTTAGCAAATTTAAAATATATAATGCAGGGTTGCTAACATAGTTGCCATGCTGCACATTAGATATCCAAGACTTACCCATCTTGCATAACTGAAACTATCCGTTTTCTTAGTTTTAAAACATGGTTACCTTTTGCTGAAGGAAAGGAGGAAGAAAAAAATGCATGGTGCTCTTTGGAGGCTACATATAATCCCATTTATCCTCTTCATCAAAACCTTCTGAAAATAAGGTCTCTTTCTTCGTCTTTATCATGAGGGTGGAACTATGGTTCTTGAAAGGCTCTGCCTCCTTCCTTCCCAGTCTTGCACGCCTGCCTCACATTAGTGAGAGGAAAGAGTGCCCCCACAGGCCGTCATTAACCTGCCAATTCTGCCTCCAAACAAGGAGGACAAGAGCTCACTAATTTGAAGATCAAAAAGCCACTTGTCCATTATATAATTGGAATGAAAGGCAAAATGTTGCTGTTCTGAAGAGCACAGTAATTACTAGCTGTTAATTGCTCTCTCGTGGTGGCTCACTTTTAATTAAAAAGAACAGCTCGTTGCAGGCCGATAAGCAACGGTGGAGACCACTGGTTTAATCAACAAAGCAGAAAAATTTGTTTCTGCTGCAGCCAACAACAGCTTGAGAAATCTTCAGATGTCCAATTGAGATTAAAAACTGTCTATTTAGTGCAGTCAGATTTTATTTTAACCAAGGAAATGACTATTTGAAGTCTTCCAATGTGAGTGTCCCTGCCACATCCCCGCTGGTGCCGTGGGGACTAATCACGGGCTGGGGTTGTGATCACTCAAGTAAAGAAATTTAGCGACTTTCCTCTTGACTTCATCATTCTTGGGTAATTGGCCTGTCTGAGGTGAGTACTCTTTTTTTTTCTTTCTCTCTCTTTTTTTAAGAAAGTGCTTTAAAGTATGGAAGGCCCACAGACTGTGCATTTAATTACTGTTCATATTTCATGTAGTCAAACTGAATTTCATTTAAAAAGAAAATGATTTACCTATCTTTAAAAAGCCCTATATGCTTTGCTTTGTTTTTCTTCTTCCATGGGTTATATGTTTACATGCCAAAAAAAATGTATTTAGGATATCAAAGTTAGTTCTGTAGGATGCTTCTCTGTCTGTTCCTCTTTCGTCAACAGCTACCAAATGACAGCCATCCTTAAGGTGGGGAGGGAAGCTGTACCAGGAAGGATAATACTACGTTTAGTTAAGAAGGTTCCCTAGGTTAAGTGGGGTTGAGTCGTCCCAGTTTGGCTCCAATTGTGGACAATGTGTGCGCCCATCCCTGTGCTTCCTTTCTTCTCCCTCTTCTTCTAAGTCACAGTAGTTAGGTAGACATTTGTTTTTAAAATGTGTGTGCTTCCACCTAAAGGACTCTTAAGAGTCTCAGCTATATTCAAGTCTGGGAAAAAATGTCTTCTCTCTTTGTCAGTCATGAGAAGCACATATCCCTGGATTGCCTGGATGATGTTTTAAAAATGTGTCTCAATTGCAATGCTGGTGATTAAGAAAAAGGAAAAAACCTTGGTTAAATATCTCCCCTCACATTGGGTACATGCTAACTCTGGTCTTCCTGTGCAGATGGCCTACCACTCCAGCCCCAGTGGGTCCTCTACAGTGATCTATGGTCTCGTCACCCACTTTCTCCTCAGAATAATGATAGTTTTCAAGATAACAGCCTGCAAACCACACATTCACAAGTGAATAATGTCTGGGGTAATAAAAAATCAACCTATTGTTAGCTTAATTTGCTTGTTCTTATCTCTTCTTTGAAAATACTGTTGACATCAGGCTAATGGAGGCTGGTACCTCTACATACCTCCATGACTACCTACTTAAAAACATATAGCTCTCCCTCCTACTAGGGAATTTATCAATTGAGACTTCAATTAACTTTCCCTTATCAAGGGGTATGCTTTCCAAAAGAAAGGGTAGTGAAAGAAAAGAGGAGTTTCTTTTTCCTCTTTTTTCATTTTTGTCCAAGAGTAAATGCACTACCACAATGAAAGGGGTAGAGGGCAATTTAAATTGAAATCTCACTTTTACCATTTGTTAATAAGTAGCCACAGGAAAGTCACGTATCTTCTTAATCAAATCCCAGGTCAATCCATGGAGAAGGTAACTCTTTTAAGGAGATTTTTCAAAAACTAAATACAATAATAATTGTTAAATAATAGGTGCTGAATAAATGATAAAGAATGTTGAATGCTGGTGATCTATAGAAGCTAATTCAAGAAGAATCTCTCTCAGTGGTGCCCTTTATGTACTTCAAATGTGGAAGGAGGACCTAGAGAATATAATCCCAGAATTACTGTGTGTCCATTGTCTCCCGATGCTACAGTTCATCACTGAACATATCATTAATTTCTTTACTGTAAAATCTGGCATGGAGTGGGGCAGGGCACAATTAATTGATGAAGGACATGAAGAGGGATTTGATAGTGGATTTGCTTTAATTAAAAGGTAAGGGGGGAAGAAGACAGAGAATATTTTCTGAAGTTTAAGCTCCTAAAAGTTTGCCTCAGCATGTTAATGAGCAAAACCACACACACACACACACACACACACACACACACACACACACTTGTGCCAAATTCCTCTTAGCCTGTCAGTTCTGTAATTAAGTTCGGTTATAGTGGTTTGGTAAAAGTGAGAAACTATATATGAGCATCAGTATCTTCTCATTTAAGAAGATATGCAACTAGAAAATGATTAAATCACCTTTTTTGTTAAAATAAATACTTCCCTAAAGTCTATTTCAAAGTTGTTGCCTCTCTGATATAATATTTCTACCTAGTCATTCTCCAACTGAGAACTATGGTTTCTTTTATTTCTCACTGATAATCAGGATGCTTTCAAAAAATTACTGAACTTAGTGGAAAACTCAATGCTTAAGGGAAGGCTATTAGTCTTATTTTTAGTTACAAAATAAATTTAAACCTGCAGTCATCCTGGCTGTACACAATTATGTAAATACTAAGCTATGGAGTTAGATGAGACCTACAAGACTGTTATACAAATATATAGGCCTTAAAGAGTTGCAAAATAAGTACAAACCTATTCCAGAATTAGTCACTAAATTTTATATTCCAATAAATACCAGTAAGAACTGCTGTTAATATACCCCAGGGCTTTACCTTCCCTGAAGGTTGATGTGCCAAGTGGAGATTCCCCAAAGACCAATCTAGGTTGAAGAGTCTATTTTTCTATGACTATTTTTAAATTTTTTTCTTAACTGTGGTAAAATACACATAAGATAAAATCTACCATTTTAACCATTTTAAGTGCACAATTCAGGCAAATTAAGTGCATTCACATAGTTGCACAATCATCACTACTATCCATCTTCAAAATGTTTTTATCATCCAAACTGAAATTCTGTACCCCTTATTATCTACCTCTCCGAGCCTTTGGTAATCACTGTTCTACTTTCTGTCTTGGTGGATTTGCCTATTCTAGATACCTCATATAAGTGACATCAGATATCCTATATCCTTTTGTATTTGGGTTATTTCACTTAGGATAATATTTTGAAGGTCAGAAATTCCATTTTCAGACTGTATAACATTATGTATTTATACCACATTTTATTTGTTCATCTGATGGACATTTAGGTTGCTTCCACCTTTTCACTATTGTGAACAATGTCATTCTGAACATTGGCATACTGTGTCTGAGTCTCAGCATTCTATGATTAATTTTGTGATTCAGAGACAGTCCAAGTAGACCCACCCCAGCCCTGGGGATTTAGCTCAGTGTTTAGAGTGCTTGCCTTGTAAGCACAAGGGCCTGAGTTTGATCCCCGGCACCACCAAAAAAAAAAAAAAAAAAAAAAAAAAAAAAGTATATCCACCCCATGGGCTTCAGGCCCATTTGCCTTTCATGAAAAACCAAGAAAATAGTTTTAACATCTCTTCACTCACTTTGTACCACACGAATTACCAGAATGTGATCAATAAATGTTTCTGATAACAGAAAGTAGACTCAGTCTCTTTGAAACAATTACCTGTTAAACCAAAATCTTCTGCTTATAGGGCATCCACTATCTCTGACACGCACAAAGTGCTAGTTAAAGGCCAAAGCCAACATGTTCACACATGGGCTTTTCTGCACACTTATCTTCCTATATCTGCTCATGGCATTCAGACCACTAGGCCTGAGATCATTGAAACCAATTCAGATCACTGCAAACTCCTCCATTCGCTTTGTAGCTTGGATGGAAGGAGCTTTTTTTTCCTATTTCCCGTTACTAATTTTCAGGCAGCACCTGTCACCAACAGTCTTGACTTTCACAGTTTTCTTTTGAGCCTTTTGCTTTTTTCTCATACTTGTAGTAAGGTTTATCAGAGGAAACACTTGCCCTCCTAAGGATGGCCTCCGTGCTGTGACAGATTAATCCAAGTTGAGTGGACTTCCTTCAGACAGAGGACACTAATTATTATGAAGGCACTTAGAACACAATGCAAAATGACATCTCACAGACCATTCCCTGCCAACTCTGCATTGTCTTAATGTCAGACCCTGTCAGTTCCCAGCCTTAATTACATCCTGTTTACAAACATTAGGCCTGACTTCAGATGAAGCCTTAACAAAGGTTGACAAAGGTCAGGGTCAAATTGCAAGGATGTTATCTGTCTGTATTCTGCTCTGGATAAACCAGAGGTACAGGGCTGATTCAGGAGATAGCTTTCAGAGCACAAAAATGCACGATGGTTGCTGGAATATCTAATCTCTGTGGACACATTTTCGTCCAATCTGCTAAGCACTGTGGCAGGGAGAAGGGGCCAAATGTAGAGGGCAAATTCGGTGCTTCGTGTTATCTAAAATCCCCTGAGGGAAGACATGGCAAAGGTGTCGGGAAAAACCTCCTTCAGCAGGAAGGCCTCATCACCCTTTGCCACTGAAATCAGGAAAAACAAATTCGAAGCATAAGAAGTAAATCCCAGTAAAAACAAGGCCCTGTTTCAAAGATAACAAGCAAATTTTAATATTCTTAACCTGATATTTAAATAATCTTTACTATTTTTTAATGTTGTCATGTCAATGAACATATCTCTTCTTTTTTTTTTTTTTTTTTTTTGGTGCTGGGGATCAAACTCAGCTAGCCTCAAACTTATGGTGATTGTCCTGCCTCAGCCTCCCAAGTGTCAGGATTACAGGTGTGTGCCACCACGCCCAGCAGAGTTTCTTAAGCAAAGAATTCTTTATATTCTTTATATATGATAAATTTGAAAGTACCACATTAGCTTTGCATTTAAATCCACCAGATTTAGGTTTATTTGAATTTCAACAGATGAAAAAAGAATGAATATCATAACTCATCAAGTTTCGTTGGGTTTTGTTTTTTTGTTTTTTTGTTTTTTTTTTTTTTTTTTTTAGGTTATGGCCTTGGCGATCACCTGCCAAATCTCTGTATTTTACAAACGGGCAGACAGTGGCCTACTGAGGTTGAAAATTTTAACACAACTGGATCTCAAAGCACCCTGGTATCAAGGTCCAGCTACACCCAAAAACCTCTTCCCCAATCTGGTTCTTCCCCACACTTAGAATAATTAAACTTGTTCTATTTTCATTTTACCTTTTTTTAGTATTCTTACAGAGGCTGACATCTAGTTACTAGACATCTGCTCAACAACTTACACAATTTTCCTCTCAGTCTTCTCTCCCAACTAATTCACTTATATTCTTTTTATCTTACAGGATCCTATCTTCCAGCACATAAATTTATTTAAATGTTCTCTGGCCATACTTCTTTTGAAATTCCCACAGTGTGCACAAAAGCACTCAGCAGATGATTTGTTAACTGCTCATGCCTCTTTTGGTTCTCCCACAGTATCAAGACTTTCATTTTTGTGGGTCCAGATCATCTTCTATCCGTGGCCAGTTAGTTGCAATCTATTTAATAGGTGACTCCCCTGACTCTGTACTTTAAATGAGTAAGTTGCAGGTATATTTCTAACACTATCCTAACTGGTTCCCAGCTTAACATTACTTTTTTAAATGATCTTCTTTCTTCTCTAGTTCCTTCCTCATCCTCTACCAAGCTTCCATACCCCATATCCTGTGCCACTAAGATTCATGTCATGCCTACCGCTTAGTCACCCTGTTAGGAAGTTCATCTATCCCTAGAGCTTTGTTTTATTGCCATCAGTGGGCAGCTCTGAATTTTTCAAGCTTAGTCCTAATTCTTTACCTCTTTTTCTCCCTTATCTCTGTGAGGTGTTCTACAGTACTATGTCAATCCAACACAGTAAGGGTAAGAACAAATTACTATTGGGTCTTTCTCCCAGCCCTTCCATCTTTGATAGAAGCACCATTCTCCTGATTCCAAAAGAACTCTACTTTTGAGAGTTCTTGATCAGCCTTACCATTTCAGTGTAGTAAGGAACTACATCTCATTAACTCCTTTGTCCAAAGTGCCACCAGGAAACCTCCAACATAGTAGACACTTAGGATATCTGATGTATGAATAGTGAGAAGTGACAAAAAATTACTGAAAGAATCAAAGAATGAATAGATAAACTTGATCAAATCACTGGGTCAGTTCTTTCTCTCCAGCATCTTCCACTTTCTCCTTCATGACCAGCCCCATGACTGTCTCCTTCGTGACCAAACCCATTTTCAAGGCTTCCATCAGCAAGAGTCTGAATTACTATGAACCATGGTTGCTTTATTTGCCTTAGTTTCTCCATCTAATCCCTCCAGCCATGACTAGGCACAGAAGGAAGTACTGTACAAAAAATGTTACTTCAGTCTTACCTAAAAAACAGACTCTATGCAACTATCCTATCACATATTCTAGTTTATTACTAAAATTTTCAAGTAGCCATAGGCCTAAGTCCAGCTCTTGCTAAGTATGACTCATTTTGTTCCCCCAGGTTGACAATGAAATGCTGTTAACTACTCTGACTACAATCCTCTGAACAGGTGTGTGCAACACAACATTCTGTGGTCTAGACCAGATTTCCCAGCTTAGGAGAGATTATGTCATTTGGGACTAAATCCAAGGTTTGGCTTCAATAAAGACATATTAGTGCCTTGCTGCTCATGCATCGACCACATACACAGAGTGAAGGCAGATGAATCTGCCCATCAAGTGCAATATGGAAATCTCTGACAACAGACTTGACTTATGATAGTAAACTTGAGGTTACAGTGAAATTGAACTAAAATCCCTATGTGTTATAGTACTTAAATTTGCTTCACTCACTGTGATGAGCTACATAGTTCAGAAGTCAGTAGTTACCGAAGGTTAAAAAAAGTGCCTTGGGCTAGGAATGCAGCTCAGTGACAGAGTGCTTGCTTAGCATGTGTGAGGCTGTGGGTTCAATCCCCAGTACAAAAAAAAGTGGTTTAAGATGATTCCATTGTAGAACTGTACATTTTGTCTTTTTTGTGCCTGCCAGCTAGTGGCTGAAATGTCCAGTAGGAATGTCTGCCAATTAGCAGAGGGAGTAAATGTGGAAAGTAGAGACAGGGGGAGGGAGGAAGGCAGAGGAAAAGATGAATGAATGAATTCTGTCCTGTAAAACCTTGAGGAAGTGTGATAAATCTGGCCTTTTTGCATGCATTACATATGCATTTTAGTTCTAAGTATGGTTTAAAGATGGACAATAATCATCTATTACCCAGGTCACACTGACACATTAATGGTTCTATTTGTAAGTCTTAGGACAAGATCAATAATCGAGAGCTTTAAAAACACTAGATACACCTGCAACCTCTTCCCACCCTTGAAAAATAACTGTTTGCCCTTTTTGTCTGCATTTGTAACCTCAATCATATGCACAACTTAACTCTCCCATCAGAATTGGGTTACAGCCAGTGGCTAACGCCTCCAGAAATATAGACCTAATATTTCACAATAGCTCCACAAGGGTCTGCCAACACATGCTTTACTAGCCCAAACAAAAAAATCTAATTTTAGGAGGAAAGGAGTTGAGTGGGTCATAAGGAAACCATGTCAGTCATCTAGAAAATACCTTTACATTTTAGGGTGTACAAAAGTCCAGGGCTCAACTGAACTCCAGAATTCTTGGTACTCTCACAATAAGTCACCTAATTGAAGGGCAGGGAGTTTTTTCCAAACAGGAAAAGAGCCACTAACATAACCAAAAATTCTATAGCTTTTAGGGACAGAGTCAAAGAAAAGATATCATTTTACAAAACACCTCATTTTACAAAGCTCATGCTGCCTTATTTAGCAGTGGATTGTTAGGAACAGAGTGAGAGACAGTGACTAAAAGATTCTGCCTGCAAGAAGCAGAGAGCAGAAAGAGGCTTTGAGGACAGGTATATAATTAAACAGGAGTCCTGAGCATTCAGGATAAAGGAATAAGGATGAATAGAAAAGCACTTATGCTCACACTGACCACTAAAGCTTTGAGTGCCAGAATCTTTGTTTTCGTTCAGGTGTCTGAATCCAAAAGATCATTTTTAATCTAAAACCATATTAGATTTGATTATAAAATGCATTGTGTGTAAGATAGGTACAGGTGCTATCCCCATTTGCCTTTCCTTAGCTCTCTGAATACCAGGCACACAGCAGGGGCCCAGTGAATGTTTATGGCATCAGTAACTATGAGAGAGTGCAGCAGGGGTCTGGACACTATCTCAGGACCTCCTACATATCACACTTTAAATTGATCCCTTTAAAATCTCAGAGAACTGATTTTCTTTAAATCCACTTTTTCCACAATGATCACCTCAACTTGGAAAATAAATAGAAATAAGGAATATATATTTTTTGCATTCATCAGCCATCAGAAAAGTTTTTTTTACTCCCAATAGACAAAGTGATGGATAATTCAGCATTTAAAAAACAAAAAAGAAAAGAAAAGGAGATCAGGGTTGCCCATGGCAGCTGCATCACATCCCACAACAGAGTGAGCGGTTGGCTGTTGAAGACAACAGGAAAGGACACCAAGCAAAGCTCCTGCCCAGCAGATCCAGCTTCACATTTGTCCCACCACAGCAGCAGCTTTCCTGTGGTCCTTCTAGTCCTTCTAGTTGGACGTGGAGAATACAGGAAGAAAGAAAGAGGGATCTACTAGGGGACTTTGCCACAGGCCAGACCCCAAGGAACAATATTATTTTATGCTCCTATGACAATCTCAACTCACTCGCTCCATTGTGTCCGCCCAAGTTTCTGAGCAGCTGGGAGCTGGCCAACTTCAGGAGGGCTGGCAGCCTAGACAAATAGCAGTCATCATTTATTGGTACAAAGTAAATACTCAGTATAGCCATATAAAGTAAATATTATTATCACCATTTTACAGAGGAGAAAATTAAGGCTAATCTATTTAGCAGGTGATGGAGTTAGGATTTGAATGTCATTTCGCCTGACTCTAAAACACGAGTTGTTTTTTTTTCCCCACCACACCAGTCTGTCTCTTGGGTCTTGCATAAGCTCATATTCCAGAGGACAATATGAGTTATGGAACAGGCATTCTCTTTCATATCCAAACTAGGCATCATTTTTAAATGAAATCCTTTGATATATGAGCCTAATAATTTAAACTCAATAGGTTAAAATTTGAAAAAAACCCAAATACCACAAAGTAACAAACATTTTAAAAGGCTCACTTCACCACGTAGTAAACAGGGAGCCTTCTTTGTAAGAATATCTTGCAAAATTTACTTGTACTTATAAAAATAAATACATTTAACTTTGCACTATACTTTTCCACTGAAAAAGTTCAAAGCATTTTTCAAATACCAATTTTGATATTTGCTTGAGGAAGAAAGAAGTTGAAATATTATGAATGAGCTCTAGGAAGCATCTCTTAAATAATCTAACGTCCTTCTTCCCAAAAGAATTTAGACATCTCAAGATAAAACACGCACAAACAAGCAGTTGAGAGTGTTGCTCAGTGGCAGAGCACTTGCCTAGCATGCATGAGGTCCTGGATTCGATCCCCAGCAACACACACATACACACACACACACACACACACACACACACACACTTGCATGCATACAGTTAAAATATAATTTCAAAATTCATGAGAAATACTTTTTAAAATCTTTGACAATATGGCTATTACCAATAGAGCACTGACTGCTGTGTTCAGCTTCTTGAAAAACAAAATGACAAGGAAAAAATGAGTTATATATAATTCTAATTTTCAGTGAAAGGGACTTCTGTGGGGAGTTGTTTAAGAGATTCTGAACAAAATAAGGATGACACCTTCTACCACTCCTTCATAGGAAATACATACATGGATCATCTTCATGTGACTTTACTTAAATTGACCATCAACAAAGTTAGGAGAACATCATTAAACAAAAACCAGTTTGTTTCAGATGAATTCTATTTTCCTTCCACATCTATCATACCTGATTTTTACATGAGTAGTAAGAATACTTGATTTTTTCCATTTCTTTTTCAATAACTTCTTTTGTCTTCTCATTTTTAGACAATTCTACCCGTTAAGGTAACTTCTATGGGTCACTTGCTTATGTAGGCTAAAGCCCAGTGCTGAGCATGCATTCTCTTCATTCATAGACTCAATATTATCAAAAAACTTAAACTCCATATCACAAACCAACATGCCAGACCAGAATTCTAGCAGGGTTTGTCTGATTCCAGAACCAAGCTCTTAATCATTATCCTGCAGATCCTCTTCCATAATCTCCTTGCTGCACAGGTTTGCAACATTTTTATGTTTCCAAAGTCAACTAGATACAAATATATTCTGGAAGGATTAATATTTTCCTTAGGTCAATTCTTTGAGAGCAAGGTCATGGAGGAAATTGGACACTCATTACTTTTGATCAGTCAAAACATTTGAAATCATAACCTGAATTTTTTCAAACCAAACACACTACACACAAATGCCACAACATGCTGGCAAATGAAAACGGTCTCAGTGGATGATAGGAAGTCATATTTTATGGCATAGGTAATAGGAACTTTCTCTTCAGGTCACCAAACAACGCAAAGTCAGTTGAAAGTAACCAGTTGTCATGGGTAATATTCTAGATGAAATCAGTTGGTGATCAAAACAAACATCTAAAATATCATGAGCTACACTACAAAAAAAACAAAAGCAAATATAATCATCATTTCCCTGGCAGGAAGCTTGAGGGAGACCAAGCACCAAATGATAAAGGGGCCACTATCACCTCTTAAATCTTGGTGACTATTTCCAGATGAGCTACTTGGCATAGAGAGGAAATGAAGCTAAGAAATTCTGCCCAGCTGTTGGATTTGGGTCAGAAATTATCAATAGTTGGGGCTCATTCATGGTAAGGATGTTAATTGTGTTGCCTCTTTAAAGCAGATCATATTTTTGAATCTTGTAAAGATTCACTCAGTATGTGTCTGAGCCTGTAGGCAATTTAGGTAATATGAAGGGAGGAAAAGTTATCACTAGACTGTCCTAGAAAAATTATAAAGACAGAATGTCTTGTAGGGCTTACCAATGTGCTCTCTTCAAAACAGCCTAAAACACACTCTGCACCCTAAAGTTTGTCGATAATCAGTTAGACAAAAACTACTATAGAATTACTGCTATTTTGACAACATCAACAGTACCACACTTAATGGTCTTCCTAAGCACCATTCTCCTAACGAACACCCAGTGAGCCCAATGGGACTCCGAGATTTCCCTCCATTCATTTAGTCAGAAACTGTACTAGGTACTAAGAATTCAACAATTTTTTTTAAATGCAGAAAGAACTCTTGTGTCAGAGGAGGTTACATTCCAACAGAGAAAATGCAAAATATCAAATTATGCATAGCTATTTAACCAAAATTATGCTAAGAAAACAGCTGAAAAATACAGTAGTGGTATTCTCCAATTTAACTTTAAAAAGCCCACATTCAGAGTGGGGGACAACAAGATATTAGGTGACCAAAAGCATTCACCCCAAAATTCTTTTTAAAATAAAGTTTAGAAGCATCTTCCTGAGATTCTGGACCTAACCTTCTGGCAAGTGAACTCATTATTGTACCTGGTCGCCAAGTTCAAAATCATGGTAGCCAGCGGCAACTTAGTTCTCATAAAGTCAAAGCCCAGATGTATAAATGTTTACATGCTGTCTATTTCACTTTTTCCTATTTTTTGTTTTCACTTTTTTCCCTCCCACCTTCGCATTTTACAGACATCTTCATAGTAACTCCAGCTTAAATTTTAAAGCCAGAGTGAAAAATTCTTGACTTTTTTCCTTGTTTCTTTTCTGCAACGAATAAAATATAAATAAAAATAAAGAGACTTAGTGTAGAACAAAGCATATTTTTAAAAGAAAAGTATGTAAAAAGAAGTTTGTTGAGTTTTAAAAACTGCTATGCTCTAGCTGGCACCTAAAATCCTAGAGTCATAATATTATGAGACTTTGAATAAATCTAAGAATGAATATCATCCAGCCCTTCATTTTACAGATGAAGATATTGGTAATGTGCTACTGACTTGTGAGGGCTTCACTTATTTGACTCTTGAGACATTGGATGTGGTGTATATCAAGCACACCTGATATACACCAGGTGCATTGGAAACCACTGGCTGAATGGAAACCACCTAAATACACCAACTGGTGCACAAGTGCAGAGCTGTGTAAAGTCACACTCAAATTAGCTGATAAGTCATTACTCTTCCAAGTCAGGAATACAAAGTAGTTCTACACATGAAACAGTGTGGTTGCAATACTGCACGCCATAGTACGTAAAATATCCAACTTAGTGCCTGACTCTTGACAGAGACTCTACTATTAGGAAGAACCCATCATAAAGATTGTAAGGTGGAGGGAGGCTGCATAGCTTCTTGTCCCCAAAACAACTCCCCTAATCAAGTGAGAAACAACCATAAGCTGAGGAAGACTCCTTTGCTCATTTTTTTCCTGCTGCTCACTAAAACGGACACTCATGATTTTTGACTGCTCAGTACCTATTCTCTGTTCTGAGAACTGCAGTTGTTTTCATTTAGATAATTAACCCTTGCCCACCCACAGACCTAGTGTTCAGGTAAAGTTGACTCCATCCTGTCCACCCCAAACTCCAAAAGACAGCACACAACCCACACCTGGTCAAGGGGAGCATTTCATCCCTGGGCCACCCTGATGAATTCAAAGGTGGGCATGTGCCACTAAATCTACATTTGAGACTTCTGCAAATATCACTGGGAAAGAGGGAGTTTTACTTCTTGCTAGCTAGAAGCTTCTTGGAATCACAATAAGAAGAGCGATGACTTGAGAATACAACCAACATGGAAGAAAGCCAAAGCCAGACATGGAAAGAGCGTTTGAACCACAATGACATCATTGATCCCTGAATTCAGTGTTGCCAGAAACAACCTATCCTAAACCTCTCAGTTACTTGCATCAGTGAAATCTTTGTCTTTTTATTTTCTTAAGCAAATTTGAAATGGTTTTTGTCTTTTGCAAACACAAGTGTCCTAACCAATGTATTAATTTCCCTATCCCTACTCTCTTCCTATCTCCTCCTCCTTGGGCTTCCAGTGCTATAGGCACCAGAGGATCTCAGCTCTGACCCTGGTTCCACCATGACCTCTCTAAGCCTCAGTTTCCGCAGAAAAGTGGATGGGCACCATACCTTTCCTATCTAACATTATGGATCTTATTTTGAAGTGCTGATGCCATTATTCAGGTCATTAAAAGCATCTTGGTAAGTATACAATATTTTCAAACATAAAATGAGAACTAGAGGGGGAGAAGGAGGAGAAGAAGGAAGGGGGAAAGGAAAGAAAGGGGAAAAATAGAAAAATGTAAATAAACCTGCTGTAAATTGGGAAGAGTGGGGGAACGGAAGGGACAGGTGGGGAAGACGGGAAGACCAAGATACATCATGTACAGGTACAAAATAACCAGGATAAATGTGATCATTATGTATACAATGTATCAACACATGTTCCCGTAAAGTAATTTTTTTAAAATCCTATCACTTGTTAAAAATTCTGGGATTAGGTCATTTCTCTTTTGGTTCTTTTATTCTTCTGTGTTGTCAAACAGGAAGGGTTGCACTGCCACATTGGCTAGCTGCCTGCTTAAAAACTTAAAACCTTACTCTACGAAAAGACTTGCTACATAGAAAAATTGAAAGAGTATGTGATGTGGTAACTTAGGTGTCTGAAAAAACTGACTTTAAATCCAGCTCTACCTACCCTCTACCTCCAACCCCACTGTGTGACTCTGACTGAGTCAGTTAACCACCCTGGGAGCTTCAGTTTACTAATATATTTAGCAGACAAAATCACCAAACCTTTTGGATTGCTGTGAAATCAAACCATGTACACAGGGCTGAGCATATAGATGACACTCAATAACTGGGGGAACAATATTGATCATTATTAGTGCGAGTAAAAATCACAGGGGAACAGGGGCCAACCCTGAAAAAAATAGCTGGAACTGGTGTGACGTGACAGAGCCATTTAAGGTCACTATGGCAGGAAAGGTTAAGAGGGTCACAAAGTCCTGGGACCAAAGGATCAAAAACAGCAGCCCCGTCTCTTCATTCATAACTTATAAATTCTCTCCTGCACCTTGAGCTTCTCAAGATCAGGGTGAGTCTTGATTATTTTTATATTTTGTCCCTTTGGAAATGATCACTAAATGTTCATTGTGATTTGAACATGATTATCTTTTGTCCTGGAGGAAAGGCTGCCTCTAGGAGTCCATTTCCAATACCAAAATGAGATAAAATGGGAAACATCAAAAAAAAAAAAAAAAAAAAAGATGAGAAAACTAGACAGATCCTGTAGCATGTGCTTTTTCATTGGGAAAGCAATCTGTAAATTCCAGTTCATATAAAAAAATGTGGTATACACACAATATAATATTATTTGACTATAAAGAAGGATGAAGTCTTGTCATTTGTAGCAAAATAAATGGAACTGGAGGACATTATGTTAAGTAAAATAAGCCAGACATAGGAACATAAGGACTGCATGTTTCTCTCATGTAGAAATTTTAAAATGTCAACCTGAATTTATAATAATGATTATTAGAAGTAGGAAGGGGGTTGGGGGAGGATAGGTAAAGGGAGGTTGCATTTGATTAGCATATGCTGTATGCATGAAAATATCACAGTAAACACTATTAATATATATAATTAATACACATTAATAAAAAGAAATAAAATACATGGAAATAAAAAAAGTTGGTCTTCTAAAATATTCTTATGCATCTGCAGATCCCTAGTGTCTTCAGATGTGTGGCAGTTCATGTTGTAGGATGTGTGGTTCATGTGAGCTTATTAGACACGCACTTTCTCTGGCCCTTTTCCAACCTACTGAATACAAATTCTATGCGAGGGACCCAGGAATGTATGTTGTAGGAAGAACTCCAGGAATTCTGGTGCACACTAAAATCTAAGAAACACTGCTTTGCCTAAAACACAAAACAAGAAAATATGAAAATAAAGTTTCTATCACTTCCTTGTGGAGGGGCAAATGTAAGCTACAAGTAGAGCCATATTTAATCAGATAGCTTTGTTTTTATGATTCTATGGCAAAATATCTCAAAATCATTTGCTAAATGCACATTGTGCAAAAATGAGTGAGATTACCATCTCTGGCCTGAAGAAGTTCTAGTTTCCTTTCTTCAGGGACCAAAGGGCCAACTGCAAGAGGGCACTACTTCCCACAAATCAGTCAGAACCAAGACCCTTCACTGCCCTCTGAGAGGTAGGCAGAATTTGTGAGAATTCTGTTTGTGAAGGTCCCATTATTGATACTACAATAGACTTAGCACTCATCTGACATGGTTGAGGGGCCCAAACCTACAGTGCTAAAGCCAATGTGTGGTAAGTGACTCCAGAAAAGTAAACCAGGTATGTCTAGCATCTGCTCAGCTATGACCAGGCGGTCTCAGGTCTTGCACTAACCCAGACATTTTAGTCCTGGACATTCACAAAGATTACATCTCATCAGACACATGTGAATGTAAAAGAAAAAGTATAATAGTAAAAGGTATAGATGTGGCAGAGATGGCAGAAGAAATAAAAAGGAAAGCTTAGATAATATAATTATCCTTCTTCTGATATGTAGGACAAGACAACTACCTGGCATTTGATCAGATTTTGTAAGTAGTAGTCTGAAATAGTAAATGCTATTAGTAATTAGTGTATGCAAATGACCCATACTCTTACATATGTGTAAAGGTCCCAGGGCTTAGTGCCAGACCCAACATTTAAGACAAAAGTTGAGCACCCTGATTAATGATGTTTGTAAGACTGTCTCAACATAATAGATACGAGGAGACAAGTATGACAACATATTATAGATAATTTTTAATGATCATCACTTTTTAAAAATTAAAATTAAGGTCAGGCTAGCTGAGCTCTTTTTTCTTTCTGTAGAAAATTAACAAACAAAATCTGATGATAAATGTACCAAGCAGAAAAGTATCCAAAAGTAATTGACTCTCTCAGGCAGGCCCAGGCAAACACCAGCAGGGATCACACAGACACCTGAGTGCTGAAGGTAAAGGACAGTGACGGTGCTTGGGGAGCTCCCCTGTCCTCAGCTCTGGGGCCTCTGTGAGGAGTCTTGTTCTTTCAAGCACTTTCTCCAGATTTCTCAGCTGTTTCTTCTGGAAGAGAGAGAAATCTTCCTCTGAAGGATCAGTGTCTATCAGTGGATTCCAGAGGAAACTCACCACAGCACATCATTTCCCCTCAGACCTTCACTTAGAAAGAAACAGGCTGACTGTGTCCTTCTGTATGACAGGTACTGGGATCTGTGCTGCAAATGTGAATGGAAGCCCTTGGCTTGTGTCTACCACACCGGGTCAAGTACGTGGGCATTAACTGTGAAGCAGGAGGAGACTCTGCACACCCACTCCCAAACTTCTCTAGGCCATTGGTTATCTACACAATGTAAAAAAGGGAAAAAAAATCCATCCAGAACCTTTAAAGAGGGTTGCCAGATTAGCAAAAAGATTAGATTAGATTTAATTCTCAGATAAATCAGTAGTTTTTATAAGTATGTCCTGGATATTGCATGGGACATACATACACTAAACCCTAATTATATATAATTATTTAGTAATATATTATCAAAACAGCATGTTATATCATTATATTATAAACCATACTGTTATATTTTAATATATTAATATATAAATACATAATATATTAAATATATAATTATATATAATTTATCTGAAATTCATTTAACTGGACAATCTGTATTTTATCTAGCTAGCTTATCCCTAAAGCTATCAAGCTATCAATGAGGAATTTCTCTCTTGAATCTAAACACTAGCGCCAACAGAAGAGAATATGGAAATTCAAAAACTGAATTTTTTTTTTTTATGTGTGTAGGCTTTCTGCAGCCTACACTGTGCTTACTTTGCAATTTTTCTGTGTGGGAGGACCAAAGTCCTTAATCCCCACTTTACAAGTGTAGATTCTGTGTTAAAGAGTTGCACAAGGTTACAAAGCAAAGTAAAAGAGCTGGGATTCAGATCAAGATCCTCTGGCATTTCATAGGGGGCTCTGTCAATCACTAAACTAAACAAATGTAAGAGAAGGAAGAATTTAAGAGATTGGCTAGAGAGCCTTGGTTTAGCAAGCAAAAATACCTGGTGCAACCATGGACCCTCTTTTCTGTCTTTATGCCTAAGTAAGCAATCATCTGTCTGTGTTCTTCACAGGCTGAGAGTGGCCATTAAGAAATGAAAGCAAGTTTGGATTTCACCGACATGTTTGGATTTGACATCTTGCATTGCATTTCAAGAGACCAAGGTCAGCTCACTGCTTTTAGCTCTGGGACCCAGTTACCACCATGATTTAAGCAAACAACTCTGGCAAATTTAGGAGCAAGTAGTAGAATAATTGTTCACTGCCTTCCATACCTTGGGTTATCTTTATTTCTAAATCTATTAAGGGAGATTTTGTTTCACTCTGTGAAATACTAGGAAGTTATGTAATAATTGGAATCTATCCTTGTGAATATATTTAGAGAAGAAAATTTGGGATAATAATGGTAAAATGTTCACCTTCCCAACATTAGTGGTCTCAAGTGTGCCTTATTTTCAACTCCAAGCAGAGGTATGGCTTGAAACACTCTTATATTAGAAAATTATAGAAAACAGAACCAAACACTTCTTGTTTTAAAAGACATAAATGAAATTAATCTACCACTGCTAAAACATTGCAAGTCCAAATTCTCGTCCATTCCCCCACACAATCAAGTTATATTTACCACAAGTTATATTTACCAAGCTATATTTACCACACCAAAAGGAAATATTTGAGTTTCTAATATCACAGAAACAAACTAATAATTCTCATCTGCTTATTCATTTTTAGAAGCTGTATGAGGAGTACCGATGGTCTATGACAACTGTCTGTGAAGAATATTGTCAGAAATTCCAAACTGTCCCAGAGCTGTGGCAAGAAGGTCCAGAGACTATTATTGGTTAATGACACTAGAATAAAAAAAAGGATATAGTATTACAGTATTGAGCTATTAGAGTAAGGAATCAATTCAAGGAGACAAGCAAAATTTATATGCTTTATTGATTTTAAATTTTACATGCTCTGCTATATGAGTAAATCTTTTGTAGTAATTCTAATGCTTTGAAACATTGTAAATAACAAGGACTGTGAGGAGCTCAGAACAGCCATTTTTTCATACTGAAAGTATATAGCCTTTAATGCATATTAGAAGAAATTGAGGTAATGAAATACCTTAAGCTAACTTAAGTCAAGGCTAGTGTTTTTGCTGTGTTTTGTCTCCAAAAATCGAGCATGTATCAGGTAGTGAAGTAATTCCAGGTAGCACTGTACTTAAGGAAAAGCGTAATTAAATTGATCCTATTGTATAACATAAATCCAACATATCCTGTGTAAACTCAGAAACAGGTGGCTCTTTGTAAAAAGTAGCTGGCTGTTAACCAATGGCAGAAAAACAAATACACTAGAGGAAAACACTGAAACAATGGTTGACTCAGGATTCCAAAACCAAGAACTACACTGGGTTTAAAATCAACCCCCATATGTTTGAAGTCCCTGAATCTAAAACCTTCAATACTGGGCAGCGGGTGAGTCTGTTTCCAGACAGGCATTTAAGTAAGCCAGTCAGGTTCCTAGAGCCTGCCATCTTATTAAAAATAATTGCAGGCTTGGTCATTTGTAATTTTCAATCATATATGTAATATAAAAAATGACAGACATGAAGGAGGTGGGAGGAGTTTTGTATTTTTATTGCAGTAAGCCGGACTGACACTTAAGAAAACGTTTTGACACATTCAAGTGTAAGTAACAAATCTGTTCACTGATTCATAAGCCACATGTTTACTTAGAGAGGACTGGTCCAATAAATGAGGATCAAAATCCCAAGTGCTTACGTCCGTAAAATTCCCTAAAGTGAAATAGCACCAGCAGAACACATTCTGATTTTCTTAAGACGAGTAAAGATTTCAAATAAGAATATAACCTGCTTTTATCATTTTTCTCATTTTCATGATTTGCTTTATTCTCTTTTTTTTGGCCTGTGTACACTATTTTTCAAATTCTGAGAAATCATAACTCCACCTTACCAATACTTATGCTTGACTGCAGTACTCAAGTAACAAAACTTTGAATTTTTTTTTTTTTTTGCAATTTTGGCTTATATTTACCCAGATTGTGTCCACCGTACTTGTAGAGAAACCCTGTTCTTTACCAACTTCGATTTTTTTTTTCTTATTGTGCCACCCCATACATATGTACAGACTATTTAAAATCATGGCTACACATTTGCAAAGACCTAAGGGAAATGATGGCAATCCTAAAACACATCCCAATCAGATGAAAGAATATAGTTTCCCTCCTTATTAAAAGGGACAAGATCTCTATATTTCTTCAGGCATCTGATGTGAACTACGGAGAATAGAAATCAAAATCACTGCAACCATTAACACATAAAAGTTAAGCAATGAATCATTAACATCTTAAAACAAGAAACCTTCTCAAAACTGGGTGTTCTGAAGAACGCATCAAGTTCCCAGAATGATCACCAGCATAGGCAACTTTTGTGTGCTGGACAGGGGTGCGGGGTGTGCCTGGGAGGAGAGGGGGCTTGGTGGGGGAGAAAAGAAAAAGAAAGCTATCTTACTCAAAGTATATGAAAAGTTAATTTGGAAACTTCATTAAACTCTATGTATCGCTACAGCAGCATGATCTCAACAGTTTGAAAGATATTTGTCATCAGCAAAAGAAAAACATTATTTTTAAAGAAGTAAAGAGATTGATGCATCACTGTGGACTACTTAAGCCCCACGCAGCTTCAGTCTTTAGTATTAATCTAAACATGATGGCTTTTGCATACAGCGCATAATTAAACATTTTCTTTTCAGGGCTTTATAGAATCCCCATATGTTTTTAATGGCATCATCTGAATGTTTTTCTTAATAATTCTGGCTGCCTGCTCCTGAATCTTCCAGTTTGTTTTTTGTTCCTAATATCTTTTCTACAGAGGCCGCATTGTGCCAGAGGTTGAATAAAGCTCTGCAGGCCTGACAGTAGGCAAAGACGCACATCTAGACTCACACACACCCACATTGTCCAGGCTCCTCTCTCTTCCTTTGCAATCTGTGTTGCTATTGGCACTGGGGAAAGATATGTGAGGATGAAAAGATGAGGAAAGGATGTGGACCCTGACTCACAACCTCGCTCTACCACTACGATGACCCCTTCCCTTCTCGACAACTTTGCTGACTCGTGGTACAGGGCTGCCTGTTTGTCAGGCATACTTAGGTATGTGTGTGCCGGTGGAGTGGGATGATTTTGCCATGACTGCAACAAAAAGTTTGCCTGATGCTTTGGGGGTGGACACATCATGATTTGCTGACTCATTACCTACTGCCTAATGAGAACAGGCTTTCTTCTTCTGAGCAGTGGTCTATTTTTTGAACCAAACCCCTTCAGACATGACCCATAAAACTGAAATAATGAAATGTTCACCATTTGGCTTAGTCGGGCACATTATGAGCTGTAAATCAGAATCATTCCCACTTCAGGTGGTATAAATGCAACCCAATGATCAAACATACAATCAAGAGAAGACATACAGATACATTAATAATCTGAGAGTCTCAGATGCATGTCCACCCAGGACTAGTGCACACAGTCTTGAACACAGAACACGAGAGACTCTACTTGAAGAATAAGTAAATCAAAGAGAAGAATGTGCCCCATTGTTTTCAAATACAGCTTTGAGTTTGCTTTCTCCCAACATAAATTTAAGTTCTGGAAAATGACAAAAACAATAAATAACTCACGTTTGAATCGCAAGTCTCCTTTAAATTGAGTGTTTGAACTCAGATCCAAGTTTCAAAATATAATAGATTTTTTTAAAAAGAAAGTGTTCTCACACTCTTTCCATATTTGTCGTCTTGAAATCTGATGATGTGAATGAACAAAATGGAAATAGTAAGCGAAACGGCTTCCTTATGCTATTTTCTTCATTGAACTTCATTTATTTACAGATGGCCAAGTGGCTATGAAGGCATGTGAAACTCTCCTATTATATTAAGAAATGAACTTTATCAAAAATTTCAAAGAACTGGTTTGTATTTCAGAATTCCACAGATGATGTGCCTTAAATAGAAACAACCACTCTGGAAATTCTTAAAACATATGCAGGCAAACAAGGGCAGAAACAAATTACCCAGAAATGAGAATGTGCTGGTTTCCACTGGTACCACTAACATTTGTTGTTGGAACTTGACTGAAACAACAAATAATCTTTAATACCCTCTTTTGTTAATGGTTCTCAATAAGCAAAAATGCTTTTAAAAAAAAAAACCCAAACCTTATACTCTTTTCCCATCTAAATTGCTGTAGGAGAATTTATAATGTGGCAAGTATAACAAAAAGAGAGAAGGTTCTGGAAATGAAGTGACTAAGTAAAAATTAAGAGCAAGGTTGTTTTTTAAAAACCAGTTGACATTTCCCCAATCCAGACTCCATCTCAGCTGCGGGGTCTCCTAGCCCCAGGTGAAGGACTGAGCTGCTGAAGAATCAAAACCACAACATCTAACAAGCTCACAGTCCATTAAGGACTCTCACATCAGTGCTCCTTTCCGGCCCCACACAGCTGTGTAGCCTTGGTTAAAACTCATATCTTTCTTAAAAGACTTTGCAGCATGAACACCAGAAAGACAATAACACTTCTGATCTTCTCTCTAAAATTTGATTGAGGAAACTTCCCCTCCTTCCAAAACAAACTGTATGCACAAAAACAGCTTGGTAATATTTCCACATTTGATGCAACCTTCCCCTCCAACTTGTTAACAACTGCCAACGCTTCCCACAGGCAAATCTCAGAGCTTTACTGCTGCAAGCCCAATACAAAGAAGCTGAAGCCGTGACCAGTGTAATTCTTCCCCCTTCCAGTATTAGAAAATTGATTTTAAAAATGAGCAGCACTTGTATGTGTAAGAACAATTTTAGATCCAAGTGATGAGAAATTTGAGAAGTGTTATTCTAGTAGCTAACTGAGCCTGGTATTCCAATCTTTCCCTTGGTGTTAGTAAGAGAGGGCCAGGCCTTTACCTTAGAATGGAGCCCAGACTGAGGCCATAAAGCAAGTAATAGATCCCTGTGTTTGTACTTGCCTACCACCCAAGATAGGACTGAGCCTGCATCATCTTCATCCTCCTACTTGCAAGCATTTTGTGGGCACTATTCGGTACCAGGCACAGAGCTAAGCACTGGAGAGAACACACAGTCTTAGTTCTCAGAGAATTCAAGGTAGAGAGGAAGATACATTTTTAGCACAATAAAAAAATGATAAGGGTTATAATGGGCAGAAACAAAATGGTAGGGAGAACACAAGTGGCGGTTGCTAACTCTGCTGACATGGAGAAAATTTCACAAAAGAGGTGACATTTGAGTTAGCACCTGAAGGTGTTCATACAGTAGAAAAGGCAGCAAGATGGAAAGTTAGAAATGTCCTAAGAAGAGAGAACAGCATTTACAAAGGCTAATCAGTGACTCTCAAGCTCTCATAGTCACTGGAGGTGTGTCATACCATGCAAATTCCCAGGCCTTGCTTCCAGATTCTGGTTCTGGGGTTCTAACTTGGGAACACGGAGTTTACATCTTTTAACGAGTAGTTAGATCTTAGGTCACACTTGGGAAAAAGCACTTGGCCATGATACGTTTGAGGGATGAAAAGAAATTCCCCATAGATGGAACACAGATTTGTGGGAATGGGAAGTGGATTGATAGAGCGGATCAACCAGGTCTACTAGTAAAATCTCTAAGCCATTATGAAGCCCTGCCAGCGAGAGCTCTGACAGCTTTAGAAAACAAAATCCACCTCAGAGCTGTGGCTGTGAGCTGTGGCAGAGCCACCCAGAACCAGGACCAGGTTCTAGGGCATCTTGGGTAGCCACAGCACAAGAGGAGGGCCAGGGAAAGAGGAAGAGCTCAGATAGCCCAGTATTCCAATCCCACCTATGCCACTTACTGACTATGGGTTTTGCCACTTATTAGCTAATTGGAGCTTCAGTTCTTCCTCTTCAAAATGAGAATAACCCAGGTTGAGAATCTCTAATCCAAAATCTAGAATCCAAAATGCTCTAAAATCTAAAACTCTCTGAGCACTGACATGCTGTCATAAGTAGAAAAATGCACACCACAAAACTTTGTTTTGTGCACAAAATTGTTTAAAATATTGTATAAAATTAACTTCGGGCCTCATGAAAAAGTATAGATGGAACATAAGTGAATTTTGTGTTTAGACTTGGGTCCCTATCCCCAGCATACTTCATTACTTATATGCAAATATTTCAAACTCTAAAACACTTCTGATCCCAAGCATTTGAGACAAGGGATACTTGCTCTGTAATAACAAAATGCCAAGATCGTTCTAAAGATTAAACAGTATAAGGCACATGTAATGCCTTTATCAATACTTTAATATTACCCAGCACGTACTGAAAATCCAGGTAAATACAAAGTCTGCCAAAAAAATGTACACATCAGGAAAAGAAAAACTTGTATAAATATTTTAATACTAAATTTATTGAGACATCATGAGATTAATACAAGTTACCTTTGGCCTCTACAATTACAAGAGGTGCTCAAAGTGGTGGCCATTAGCTTCCAGACATTTATTAGTACAGCAAATTGCTGAAGTGTGTAGACATTTTTTGGCAGGCTCTATATTTTAAAAAGATGATTTTGAATTCAAAAAATGATGATTTGCCTGCACAGAAAATAGTGTAGCATTTTCCCAGTATGGAGTCTCCCCTGCAGGTTGCCATGCCTAAATGTCACCTAGCTTCAGATTCCCCCAGACCTTCACTCTCATTTTCTTCTGTGAATTCTGTCCCACATCACCAGTCTCCTTCTGGGTTGGATGCTCCCCGACTAATCTAACATGTGTTATCTGCTCACCATCAACACAAGCAAACCCAACACCTTTTCACAGCTTCTGACTCCCCTGATCACGCATAATCCCAAACCTATCCCAGTGTCAGAATTTATGAGGGTTGGATACAAACACTTTATCTGCCAAAGATGCAATTAAATGACTGTCCCATGAAGCGCCTGGTCTCTCTGGCATAAACAAATCAGAGCAGAAAGAGAGAGCATTCCTGACTCCAAAGATGGTGAATAACTCTGTAATCCTTGGCTCCTCATTCTATTATCAATAGTAAGACCCTAAACTTAGAGGACATTATAGAGTTTAAAGACCTTTTCCTCCACTTTCTCTCATCTTACCACCACTATAACTTCATACGAAAGATAAAACATTCTCTTCATTTTACAGACAGAAAAATACTGAGCTTTAGAGAAATAAGATGGCTTAGTCACAGGGGCCATAAACTACAAAGACTTGAACCCAGACCTCCTGATTCATGGTACAAGTTCCATCTGCTATTTCTCATGTTCTGCCTACCTTGACCTTCATTAGGAGAGCGAATGAATATTCACAGATCCATCCCTTCCACATAGATTACAAATTTAGTCTCACATGAAATTAAATCCTGTATAGCACAAAGTCTAATAAATAAAAATCTATAATAGAGCTAGAAATCTATTTCTTAAGAAGGGACTATTCATTCTAGAGACATTGAAAAACTAGTTGGGCTCCTTTCTGTATCAGTTGGGATCACACTTGGAGACACAGCTACTCATGATCATACATTAGAAAGAATAAATTTTGGATCAGAAGGATTTGGGTTCACAATCCTGAGTTTGCCACTCAACTGGTTGTATGATCTTAAGAAAGTTTCTGAAATTCTGAGTCTGATTCTTTTTTAAGTCTCAAGAGATTATCACCTCTAAACTCATATGATTGTATAGCAATAAACCACAGAAGCCTCACTTACGAATCTCCTAGCAGTACTAAATAATTGCTAGCTCACCTCCTCTAGAGCAGCGTCATCAAACTTCAGCATGCATGAAAGCTTATTACAACACAGCTCACAAGCCAAGCATGATAGCACATTCCTATAATCTCAGTTTTCTTGAAATAGGAGGATGGTGAGCTCAATCCCAAACTGGGCAACTTACTGACTTAGTGAGATCCTGTCTTGAAACAAAAAAATTAAAAGTGGTTAGGGAGACAGCTCAGCTGAAGGCCTTGAGGTCAATCTCCAGTACCACAAACAAATGCAGCTTGCTGAGCTGCCCAGTCCTCAGAGTTTCTGATTCAGTATATGTCTGGATGGAAACTGAGAATCTGCATTTCAAGCAAGTTTCACCAGGGAGGTGATGCTGCTGATCTAGGGCTCACACTCTGAGAAACACTGCTCTGCAGACAGATTAAAATGTCATGCAGACACTGAGAGAGAAGTCACTGGCCAAAAATCTCCTAGAATAGCTACACTAAGCTACTAGCTATCAACCAACAACTCACAAAGCCTGCAAGGAAAACAAAAGGCCAAAGAGCCATAATCTTTCTTCTTTCGTTGTACTCGGTGTCATGGATACATCAGGGGAAGAAGATTCTGTGCTAAATAAACAATTTGACAAAACTCCTCCTAATTAAGACCTTCAGAAACTCCTACAAAAGGATCTCCACTCTCCACTCTCCACTCC
The DNA here is from genome assembly GCA_004026905.1 of Hystrix cristata. NCBI lineage: Eukaryota > Metazoa > Chordata > Mammalia > Rodentia > Hystricidae > Hystrix > Hystrix cristata. The sequence goes on from PVJO010010545.1 coordinate 30,213, forward strand.
TAAAAATCTGCTACATTACAAATAGTCCCTAAAAGTCCGAGGGAGCAGCTAGACAGTGCTTCAGTGAGACTCTGTATCAGAATCCAGTTGAGGTCCTCAGCCAGTCATCCAGTAGTTCTCAATGTGATTTCTGCATTGCAGGCACCTGGAGTCACCCTATTTCCTCCCTTTTCCCCACCTCCGCCCCAAAAGTACACACAAGTGTACAGAACCTGAGAGTCTTTGGAAAATGCAATTAAGGCAATCATTTAAGAAATGCACCAGCAATAGCTCATTTTTACAGATAAACATTTTTCTAAAAGGGAGTGGTAAACTTTGCTTCTTGAAGAGAACAACAGACCCCCAGAAAGCACATTAACCCTATTTTATGAAGGTGGTATAAACAGTATATTCTCTTTTGTTTCTAAATATGAAGAATACATAAAAATGTGATGAACAGACCCTGGTATATATAGTTCTGTTCTTAGGAAGAAAGTTGTAATATATCTCTATTTTGCTGCAGCCAGATTCCACCAAGTCATCAATTTCCACTGTATTATCTGATGTTCGGCTCAGTTGGAATATTAAGCAGCCACCAGATTTTGAACTTTTCATTTCCTTACATATTTGGACCTTCAATGATCAAGCTCTCTTTCTTTGTGATTATAGATATATATCAGACCTTGAATCAACTTTCTTTGTTTTATCAAGACCTGGTGCGTAGTGATTCTGATCTATCATTTTTACAACAGCCTCTTCCCTGCGGGCTCCAGGTCGTGATGGTGGCATTGCTACGATTTATGGTGGGGATTGTTGACAGAAAATGTATGCTCTTTTTGATTTTCCTTCTTTCCAACACCTGGTTCTTATTTTCCCAACTCTAGCTTCTGCCATTTTAAGCATTATTTACCATTTGTGGAAATGCATGGGTCTATTTGGAGGGGGATGGGTAAGGTGTATGTATTTTTACAGTTGGCTATGATTTTTCCTCTTACCGACCCAATTCTGATTTTTTTACATTTTCTTATGCTGTTGGGGGTCTGGAGTTCATATTCATTTCTCATTTGCCTTATCTGCCATGACATTTTAGTTCTCTTAGAAAGAAAAAGAACATGCAGGCAGGTTAAGTTCCTCACAGAGGTTTGTGAATTGTGTCTGTGATTCACACTGTAGGTGGTCACCTCCCTTTCCAACCTGGATAGGTTATTTATTACTTACTGAAGGCTTCTCTCACCCAAAGTCCCAGAGCAAGGCTAATTTTTCTTTAGAGTCTAGGAGCATTTCAGAATAACTTGGCAAAAGGTAGAGGTTGTGAAGCCTGATAGGAATCCATTTGCCAACATTGAAGAAAACTTTAAAGGGTAGAGATGAGACAAATAAAGATGCTCATGTATGAGAATTGTTTGATTTTAAAGACTAACATGTAGATCTCCCTCCCAATGAAAATGATAAACCAATGGAGACTATTTTTCCACCAGAAATACCCAGAAACATTGGGCACTGTGAGTGTCTTGTCAATATTGATTTGTACTTCCACTTTTAACCAAGGTTTCCTTTGTTAATCTACATACTTTCCCAAGAGGCCAGGCAATTTAAGGTATAATTTAAATGGGATAAATATTTAACATCCCTTCCATTTGCCCTTCCATTCATTCCTGAAAACATAAGTCAACTTCTTGGATGATAATTTTGAAAAAACTTGTAAAATAAGTCAGTCACGTGTCCTCTGGTAGACATATCTAATATCACCTCTGGATAAAGTGCCCAGTTTTCTCAAGGTAGTTCCTGCTGATGCCTGGTATCCCAGTGTAATTACTAGTGATGGCGTCCTTTTGCTCTGAGAAGTGTGGCATATATATCATACTATGCTGCATCCAATCTCCTTTTCTTCCTTTCAGTAACAAAAGAGCCAAGCACCATCCTTATCATCCATGTTTTACAGATGAGGAAACTGAGGGACAGAGCTGGGATACAGATCTTGAGAGTCTTTGCTCTTTACCTGCCAGCAAATCAGGTGTGACAGCAAGTGACATGGTTAACCTCCCTGTCTCATCTTGGAATAGAATCTCATTGTCCCCACTCTTTGTTTTCTCATTCCCTCTAGCTGGAATGGAGACCTGATATGTGTGTAGAGACAACACTGCAGGAGTTGGAGGATCCACAGATAAAGTGATCCGGCTCCTGGGCCAGCCCCACTTTCTGCCTCCCCCGGACAGTGTGTGTCAGTCATCATCAGCCTGTACCTTAGTCCATGTCCACCTCTGCACCTCCCAAAGTGCCATTTTATGCCAAAGTCTGAAACTTTTTGGAGCTGGGCATACAGGAAGGTTTATGTCAATAGTCTATTCCAGTATCAAAACCCATCATTTCCACCATTTCCATCATTTCCTCTAATGGGTGCCAAGATTACTATCTATTCTGATGACTGTTCGTACCATTGTCTGGAAGATTTCACCCCAATTCTTTATTTAATTCTAGCTACGTATCCCCATGAAAGGCAGATGTGAAAGAGAATGCTGCTAGAGATACACAGCCTCAGCCCTCACTCTCAAGTGTCCATGTATCTAATGACCTCCACCCAATCTGCTGTCGTGCTAGAGCAAAAGACTAACCATAAAGGCTGACTCCTGCCTGTGTATGAAATAGTACTTTCTATTGTGGCCAGGCCAGCTCCTTCTCTCTATTTATTTATAGCCCATCTCATCTGGATTACAATATATTTGGCAGAGGAACTGTGTTTGCCTTGGTCATTGATTATCCCCAGCTCCCAGTAGAGCCTGATACGTTGTAGATGCTGGTCAGATAAATAAATGGAGAATGAATGGACTTAATTCAGTGCAGTCACATGACTTTTGAGTTACTTAACCTCTCTGAGTTCTATGTCAATAATACCTCTTTTAAGTATTGTTGTGAGAATTAAGAGATGATACCTGGCCAATACAGAAAGTCCTTAATGTGAAGGTAAGAACAATTAGTAACGTAGTGCGTCAATGTGCCAGCCCTGTGCTTCTCACTACCATTTCACATAATAGCACGCGTGTTCAGAGCCACCCACCTTGTGGCACTATGACAGAAATCCTGGCTCAGCTATCATGTGTCTCTTGCTTTGTCCTTGTTTTCTTTCTGAAATTTCCCAAGGAAGGAAAAATCCCAACCCTCTCTAGTGAAACTCATGTCAGAAGCTGCTAGAACTGGTCTTGCTTTTGATAAAGAAAGGCAAAATGATATTTATTTTCGGATTAGTACCATGCCTCATGTAAGAGTTACTGAGTTTGGAGGGATTTTTTAGTTTATTTTATTGGTACATTTTAGATATACATAATGATCACATTTATCATGGAGAATTTTCAACTGTACATGGAGTTAATTTTTTAAAAATTACTACAATAAAAGACACATTGCCATTTCTCAAAATACACCTCCTTACTTTGAATACATGTATCCCATTTTCTTGCCATTTTTTTTGGAGGGGGCAATGCTAGGAACCAAACTCAGGGCCTGCACTTGCTAAGCAAGCACTCTACCACTGAGCTAAATCCCCAACACCTCTTGCCACTTTTTATTAGTTTCTCTTTTTTATTAGTGCCTGTTTGCAATACTAATAATTACATTTGTCTTGGGAAATTGGTACATATACATATCACACCTTAATCATTTTTACTTCCTCTTCCTCTACTCACCATCCCATCTACCCCATCTTTAGATTCCCTTCCCATCTCCCCAAAGTCTACCTCCCTGTTTCCTATCATCTATTCCTTATTTTACTCTTTAAATTATTTATATCTTCAGTTTCTCACATAAGAGAAACCATGCAATATTTAACCTGTGTCTGATTCATTTCACTTTCACTAGCACCCGTTTTCCTACAAACTACTCAAATTCATCCTTCTTTACGGCTGAGTAGTACTCCATTGTGTATATATACCACATTTTCTTTATCCATTCATCTGTTAATGAATATATAGGCCAATTCCAAGATTTAGCTATTATGAGTTGTGCTGCAATAAACATGCGTATGCATGTATCACTCAAAGATGATGTCTTTAGCTCTTTGGGGAAGATACCCATAAGAGGTATAGCTGAATCCAGAGTTGCTTGCTAAATATGTCTGGTTTTTTTTCTCTTGGTATCTGTTTAAGATTACCAGTGGTCTTTCACCCATTTTTAATCAGAGGCACTAACGAACTTATCTCCTCTTCTTAGACTTAACTTCATCAGACCCTGAAGTACTCAAGTACAACTTTAGGTTGAACCTTATACTCTAGAACAAACCCACACCCAAAGACTTCCTGCCAAAGACATGAGTTGAGCTACAGCTCTTGGGCTATCAAGTGTTAGATACACACACACACACACACACACACACACACACACACACGTATACAGGATGACTCTCAAATCAAAAAATCCACACCCAAATTTTGTGGTACTTAATTGGTCACTTTCAACTGCTATTTCAGAAATGGTTTTCTTGCCCATCCTTACCCTCCATGGCCTCAGCTCTTTCCAGTTTTAATATGGACCAAACCAAAAAGAATCTGGAAAATGGTGAGGATAGTAAAGGAATAGTAACAGCAGCTACACATTCGAGGAAAGCATAGGCAAGAACTATCAAATGTCTTGCTTATAACATATCTCATGTTTTTAATCTCACAGTCCTAAGAGTAAGGTATTATTGTTCTTACCCCCATTTTACAGATGGAGAAACTAAGGCTCTGAGAAGTTGTTGCCAATACCCAAGGTCGCACATCTACTGAGGAGCAAAACCAGGATTCTAATGCAGATTTTTGCCAATGCCTTCACCCTCCCCACTGGATCTTCCAGGTTTGGACCCTTTATAATTCCTAATGGAAAGAGAATTCACACAAATATTTCTGGAGACCTCAAACTTTACCTAAGAATAAATATTTCTCCATCCTCTGAGGTAGCTGTGGGATTCCAGGAGCCATCCAGCAAATGTACCTGAAGTTACCATTTGGGTTTGTGGCATGCGGTGAAGTCCTGAATCTAACACAGGCGTTTGTACTAGAAATGTCTTACTAATGAGTCCTCTTTCTATTTTATCATCCATGGGATAGATATTTTGGAATGGGTCTAAAGCAAACATCTTTATTACTCTGACCCTCAGCATGTCCTCTGATTATACCAGGCCTGGAATGATGAAATCAGGAAGATAAGTAGCGGCAACCTAAGGTTCTCTAACCTCCTAAATAACTTTTATTGACAAAACCATTAGCTAAGAACCTGCCAATAGGTTAGTACTGACAAACCAAACTTTGTCTATTCTAGGTCTAGACAATTTTGACCTGTAGCCTTGGTTTAATCTAGTGTATTGGAAAAGGCAAAAGGTGAGTCTCTTAATACTGATGTAGTACATTTAGTGGAATACCTTTTTAGTATTACTCAAGGAGTTAACAAATTTCAAGTTAATGGAAATTATTTTTAACTATTAAAAATAAAATCAAAGCCCAGCCTGGTGGCCCACATCTGTAATCCTAGCACTTGGGAGGCTGAGGCAGGATTACCACGATTTTGAGGCCAGCCTGGACTATATAGTGGGTTCAAGACCAACCCAAACTATATAGTGAGATCCTGTCTCCAAAAAACCAAAACTAAAAAAATAAGTAAGTCCAGAGATGTCCACATTTCACTGACAGGACTAATAAGAATGGGATTCAAGTGTATGTTTGCCCACAGACTTGTTTCTATCAGTTTCATGATTCAAGAACAACTGCTCTTGAATGTACAAATTCTATACATGTACAAGTTAAAGGTTTTCTCGACTATGGCTACATATTTGCATTACCTAGGGAGCTTTTCAAGAATAATGATACCTGAAACTGACCCTTAAAATTTCTGATTTAATAGGTTTGAGGTCGAGGTCTAGCCATCAGCACTGACTAACAGCACCCAGATGATTGATGGTCTGGGAAACACCATTCTGGACAAATCTCTACTAAAGTTCAGTAACTTTCGTGTCTCTCTCACATATTTGTAACTACCTCCAGCCAAGTAAAACTTTGCATGAAAATTTCTTATTGCCAGATTTATTTCTTATTTATTCTAACTGGTATGTTCTATCCTTCCCTTATTTATTCACTTACTCTTGCAGCAGGGTTCAAAGTATACCTAAGGTATGACAACCCAAACTTGTCTCAACACTATGAAAACTCTAGTTCATAATACCATAAAACCTCACAGTAACTTTTTTCTTCACAGATAGCAGGTTAGAAAGACATAGAGTTCACTTCTGGTTTGACGACTAAATTACAACAAGTAACTATAAATTCTCCATCCTCACTTTGCAAGACAGACAGGTTGTAATATTTAATATCTTTAAAATGCTCAAAAAAGACAACTATAGAATAATACAACCTGGAGTAGCATCACAACTTTCTGTTAATTAGCTATGCAACTTTTAGGAAATCATGACTCCTCTCTGAAGCTATGGTCATTCAGCTACAGAGCAATGGATTTCTCTCAGCCAGAACAGTTGTTGAGTCTAGTATTCTTTCCCAGTGTTGAAAAAGTTCTATATCTAAAACAGAGGCTGTGGTGTCGGTCAGTGGTAAAGTGCTTGATTACTGCACACGAGACACTGAGTTCAATCCCCAGCATCAATCAGTCAATCAATTAATTCTCTTCCCACCCCAACAACAGAATTTTTGGCCAAAGCAAGAGAACATAATTCCCACATCTTATAATCAGTAGAAGAGTGACTTTGGCCATAGCTTTGAAATAGAAAAAACTCAAGTATAGTGAATTAGAAACTTACTTTGGAATTTGCATTTTCACTAAAGGAAATACTTTATAGACTGCATAAGCATGGAAATCGAGGATGCATTAATGAAGCCCTTCATTTATTCCTTTATAAACACATGAAACTTTTCCAGGAAACAAATACAGCAGTATAACTCACTGTTCTTTAAGGACATCAACAGATGAATTTTAACAACCCTGCTTGATCTGAGGCCCCTGTGGTGGACTGATATGGCCAATTTGAGCAGGAATGCCCAGCTGGACTGAGTTGGTGGGTTCTGAGCATAGAGGATCCACCTGAGGATTGCTGCTGACACAACATAAAGGAGAACGAGAGCAGAAGATAGCACAGGCTGTTTCTCAGGAGAAGCTTTGATGTGACTGGTTCTCTGGAAGGGAACTTGGCTGTTTTCAGAGCTCAGGGCCTTGCAGTCATCAGGGATGATTGTTGTTCACTTTGGGGGACCTCTGGTCTTCATCTCTGCTGTGAGTTTCATAGCCTGGTTCCAATATAGATTTCTTCAGTCTTTTAGTGCAGACAAAGATGTATATGGGACATATGCCCCATGGCATATGGATTGGTTACTTTTCTAGAGTCAATGGCTTAAAAGAGAGCAGATTTAAAACAGGACTTTTACACACAAGCCAAATGCAGGAAGAGTGCAGAACATCTACCTATGCACTGGAGACCTGAAAGATCCAATCAAGGGCTGGGAACCCACAGCACTGTCTCATGTAAGTCCACACTTGCACTAAAAGGCTGAAGAAATCTATACTAGAGCCAGGGTATGACACTCACAGCAGACATGAAGACCAGAGCTCTCTCAAAGCAAACAGCAGCCATCCCTGACAACAAGAAGACCCCAAGCTCCTTCTGCAACAAGAACAGCTGAGTTTTCTTCTGGAGAATCAACTGCAACAAGAGCTTCTGGGAAACAGCCGGCCCCTACCCTCCTCTCACTCTCCTTTATGTTGTGTTGGCGACAATCCTCAGGTGGATCCTCTATGCCCAGAACCACATCAACTCAGTCCAGCTGGGTGTTCCAGCTCAAGTTTATCACAATAATAAGTTGACCACAGCATATCTGGTAAATAATCTTCACTCAAATCAATCTAAATTCTGGATTGTGCTGTTCTCTTTTTAGATATCTGTGATTCATTTGCCTTTGTAGCCTCAAAATATTTTTGATACTAAGTATCTCTGATTCCTTTAACCCTTCACAGAATCTAAACTTGTAAAACTCCCACTGAACCTTTACCAATTCCTACAAATTCTCCACTCTGATGTATTTTAGCGTCTCCTCTGAGCTCCAGACCAACTGCCTCAAAAACAGCTACTCCCCGATACCAAATTCAATGTCCCACCATGCTTGTCCTCCTGCAATGTTTATTATAGTCAAAAAATTACTACCATCCACTCATCTGCACTAGCCAGAAAGCCAACTCTTCACCCCCTCTTACTCCATAATCAAATGCTCACCAAAATATTGTACCGTAAATATGTTGTGAACTGTTTCGTTTCTCTTGCTTTCCATTATCTGCAGTCCAAAGAGCCAATCATTCTCTCCTGGATACTGTAAGAGCCCAAAATCCATCTCCCAGATCCATTCTTTGTAGAGCAGCCAGCATAATCTTTTAAAAACATGTATCGGATGTGGCACTTTTCTGCACATCCATGACTCCTCAGAGCTCTCAGAATAAAGACCCAAGTCCTTCAGTAGCAATACAGCCTTCAGGGTTCTGCCTAACTGGCCCTCCCCTCAGAACTGGATCAACAATCACAAGTATGCAACTGCAGTTATCTAAGTGGAATAAAGAAAAAACAAGAAGTCAGAAGAATGTAAAGGGGAGAATTCTGGAACTGCCTTCCTATTTTCCTCTGATGAGCTGTTTTTGTTTGCCTGGTTAAATTCTCCTCTACATATCCCATTCTTTCTCTCAGACACACGTGCACTCCCTATGAATAACCAGCACTAAAGTTTAATCTCACTGAAGCCAGCAGGAACTCCTCAGGCAGAGTCGGGCAAACTCCCTTGCCTGTAGTCAAACCACTGTACACACATCTCTTCTGTATGTCCTTTCTTCGTGTATGTCTGTCTCCATCAATGAATCGGGTACCATCTTGCTCTAGTACATATCCTCAATAAAGTTTACCGATTATATGAATTGAAAAATAAGTGAGCAAAGCCATTCTATGACACCGTCATGGTTTGTACCTAAATGTCCCCCCAAAACTTCATGCAGTCATAGGTGGGGCTTTTTCAGAGGCTGTTGAATCTAGAGTGCATGCTGCTTGGATTAAGGGCACGTCATCACTAAATCAATCCACTGATTGGTTTGGCACCGCCCTAATCCCCGGCAGCCTGGATAAGATATAAGGCGCAGAAAGAAGCTACTTAGACCTTTGCTTGCACCTCTTGCTTGCCTTGCTGCCTTCTGTCTGTCTGCCACACTGCCCTGCCTTGGATCCAGCTGATTGTGGACTGAAAACTCTACAAACTGCAAATTAAATAAACCTTTCTTCCCTTAACTTTGAGTGTCAGGTATTTTGTCTCAGCAATGAGAGAAAAGTAACTAAAACAGACACCTTTTAAAGGAGTGACCCACAAAGTGTAATGTGCATTAAAATTCAGTGAAGGTCTTGTTAAAATGCCAGCTCTGACTTGTAATCCTGGGCTGAGGCCTGAGAACCTGTATTTCTACAAGTTCCCAGGGATGCTGAAGCGCACACGTTGGGGAGCGAGACTTTAGAACTCAGTGACTGTGAAACACAGGGAGGTAAGTTGAGAACTGTTCTTGTAGAAATTAAGCAAAGAAAAAAATAGTTCTGCTTCACCTCTTGTCTGTCAAATATGCATGACATCTTGACAGCAAGCAGCTTCCTGAAGTGCTAGAGAGAAACAACCGTTGTTATAACCTTTCCCCAGTTGGACACCCCACTTCTGGTTCTCTGGGTCCTTGGGGAAGACCTAAATTGAAACTGATTCCCTGGTCTCCACTTGACCAGGGAAGTGAGCCCAATGCCCGCCTTTGTTTCCAATTCTGTGTATGGCTCAAATGTGCTCCAGTGTCACCTCTAGCATGAGCACAGGCCTCCAAACAGCCCTGCCAAGACTTGGGGGCATAGGATGACTCAGTTCCTCTCTCTCCCTCCCAGTTCTAAAGCAGCATCCCTGGCTGCCATTCAGGGCATTCACTGCTCTTCAAACCATCCCACCTCACTGACAGACGTCCTGGCACTAGCTTGGCTATTTCAGCCTATTTCAGCCTGGCCCACACACCTCTACTGACCTAGCATCCTTTGTGCACTGATGGTAGCCTGCAAGAACTCACAGAGCTGCCTGAAAGGCAATCCTAGTTTTACTTAAAAATTTTCCTGCCCTCAGAATTCTGAGATGCTACTGGGGATTTACAAGTTGTTTTAAGGCTGTTTTAAAGACAAACCCACGGTATTTACGTAGATATATGGGCCTGTGTAAAGTACTATGTGGTTCTTTATAAAAGGTGCAGTATAAACGTTCTTGTATTACTAGAAGGATTATATAAAAGATGTTAAAACATATTCCGACCAAGCAGTGGTATAGATGGCCACAGAATATAATGTATCCATTGTAAAGAAATCCCCACAAGAGACCTCTGAAATCTTACATTGATTGAGTTGTGCTGGACCTGAAAACACATTGAAAATTTTCCAAATGGTAAAATATTAAATATACTCTTTTTTAAAATATTTACCAGTTAAACACTAAAGTACTGTAACTGGCTGACCTTTCACAGCAGTTTTTGTTCTACTTTTCCAAAAGCAGCCAAAAAGGGATTGTTTTCTTTTTAATGCTTTGTTTTGTCTTTTAGGGAAAAAAAAAAAAAAGAACACTTATTTTGAGCATACAGCTCCCCCCTCTGCCTATGTAATAACAGCATAATGGCGGAATAATCACAGTAAACAATGCCCTTGGGATTTAGTTGGCTACAGCAGGGGACTCTGGGAGCCAATTTCAGTGCTTTTCTTAACTACATCATTGCATTTTTGTCTGCAAGTGGATAAGAAGAGTCTCCTTTCAGAGCAGGTTGATGGAAAGTGCTAATTGTTGACATATTAGCTAATTGTTATGATTAGCCCCTGACTTTTTTTTAATTCAAGAAGTCAAGATCTCAGCTATGAAGTATGAAGATGCTTTATGACAACAATGCTATGAAAACATTCAAACAATGAGAGGCTAATCTTCAGAAGTATTCATTTCGGTGGCAAATAGACAGCCATGCCTTTAAAGAACAGACAACCCTCAGGAAAAAAAATATCCTAGCTGCTGCTTCCACCCAATATTTCAGACATAAGTGTTCTGGGGTTATCATTAATGATCTGTTTTTTTACAAATCCACTATGTCTTTGGAAAATTGAAGCAACTCCAAACCAAACACACCATGCAAAACCCATAACGGACCACTGACAATGGAGGCAGCTTGGAATCTACAATAATGAGAAGCTGTACAGCACTACATTTGGATGTTTCCCTCTTTGTTAAAAGTCAACATGAGGGGTTGAGGATTTAGCTCAAGTGGTACAGTGCTTGCCTAGCAAGCACAAGGCCTAGAACAACCCCCTCAAAAAAAAAGCACCACCCCCTCAAAAAAAAAGTCAACATGGGGCATCCAAAACCTGGGGCATTTTCAAATACGGCTCAACTTGAGAAAATAGCTAGTTATCAGTACTAAAATAGGCATGTTCTTTAATATGTAAAGAAAAAGGGAGAAGAAAATCAAGTAGAGAAAATAGCAAGAAACCAAATTACAGGGTTCAGTCCGTGGCTGTGGCCATTGAATGAGTCATTATTCTGTGCCTTATCCAGCCAACTTGTAAATGCAAGCAGATATTTACTGTTTGCTCTAAGAATAATCTTGCTTCATATAAAATATTACATGATTGAATTTCAGTTCTAAAATGATGCAAGCCAAGTACAGAAATTGTAGTATAATACTATCTATCATGATTAAATGTCTGCTTTATATTTTAACAAATGGACAAACTGCAGACAAGACACCTTCGTAAAATTCTTGCTTATAATATCCTCTATATAAAAATTATATTTTACAACACATCCATTAATCATTATTTTTACCTTTTCTTTCTATCATGATATTCCTTTTAAACTGTAAATGTAGGAAAGTGAGGTTTTTTTTTTGAAAGTGAGTTTTTTAAAGCCAATTTTTTTGTTGTTGTTTCTACATAGTTTGACTATTTTGAGTGACCTAACTGGTTACTAGCAGGTGAGCACAGATAGAGCTGTTCATAAGATTAAATATGACAATAAAACAGAGCCTGGTGCTTAGTAAGCACCCAATAAATGTTAGCTGCCATCATCATCATCAAAGTGACAAGTAACAAGTCAAATATTCATACTTTCATTTATTACAAAATAGTGTACGTTCCAGGAAGCTAAGCTATAACATGTACAGCATTGTACATATATTATTTGCCATCACTATTAAATTTCCTTTTGTTTTGTTTTGTTTGTAGCATATGACAAATTGCCACTTTATTGAACACCTATTAGATAATAGACATTCTAGTTTGTGGCTTACATTAGGGCTCTGACTACATACACAAACCGAGAGGAAACTAAATACCTAATAAACAATTCAAAACCAGTGCACTGGCACACATCTATTAGCCCAGCAATCTGGGAGCGTGAGACAGGAGGATCACAACTTAGAACCCAGCCTGGGAAATTTAGTGACTTAGTAAGGCTCTGTCTCAAAAAATAAAAGTTATAGTTCAGTGAGAAGTTACTGGGTTCAATCCCCAGTACTGGGGTGGGGACCGTTCTAGTAGTCTGTCTGTCTGTCTGTCTTCAATTTAAATGCCCCAGGGGTAGAATCCTTACATCCTAAAAGAAAAAGAAGGTTAGAATGACCAAAGTAACAGACAAATCTTGAAACACACACACACACAAACACATACACACATAAAGGTTTACCTTTACTAAACAGAGAGAGAGAAAGAGAGAGAGACCATACACAAAACCAAGATAATAATATCAAAATCTTTCTAATCTGTAATCTGTAATAATTAAACGAATAATATAATTTTGTTTTTCTCTCTTGTTACAACTTGTCCTGACCCTTTCTTTTCCACAATTTCAACTAGATATTTAAAAATTCGTTTTGTTTCACTTCAAAGATCATAACAAGAGGACATTTTTAATCTCTTTGTGGTCCTCCCTCTAACCCGAGTGCTGCTCTACCTGAGACTCAGTGCCAACTCCCAAGTCTAGGACAAAGACGCAGCGGGAAAAGCACACCCCTCCCTTTCCCACAGGATCCGCTGCTCCCTCTCAGCCACCCCCTCGGGGCCAGCACAATGCTCCTCTCCTGCTCTACAAACCACTTAACCCTGTTTCCTCTTCCCTATCTCCTGTATTCTCTTTTCAAATTTACCCTCAATAAGAATAAGTTGAAATTTTTATACATGGGATTCAAAATTCTCACCAGAGTGAAAGTTTTATTCAAAAGTAAAAGTCCATATAAAATAATCTGTAGGTTGAGAAGGTATTACTATAGGTGATTAAGCAGCTATTTTAAAGGAAAGGTTATTCTTGAATTGAACCAATAATTGGTTTTCTACATAGCTCAAATATGTTTTCCTACCAAAATATAGATTCATCCGAGTTTCTATAGGTAGCATTGCTACGATGCTTTCAATTCTAATGCTTTAAAACTTTTCATATCTAAGAAGCAAGCTATATTTCAATATATATAGTCTTCAGCATTTTGGGCAATTCCCATCCATCTATCCATTGGAATAAAATCCTTGAATATTTTAACATATTCCCTGTAAATGTATTAGTGGATTGCAACCTGACTATAAAATGTACATTTTTTCTACAAATGTTCAAGCATGTACTTAAAGGGGCTAGAAAAGACTGTTCAAAAACATATATTATCAGTGGAAAGAGAGCTAAGTTAAAATTACCTATATCAAACACCCTCACATAACTATAAAGAAAGCAAGACCAGAGGTAACTTTTCCAACGCCCACCTCAGCCATTGCTAGCCCCATGGGTCTGTGTGTGTTGTGCCTTCTGTAGAAAGGAGGTGGCACACTGGACTGGCCACTTTAAGAAACAACGCTTCTGATGAAATGTGGGACTGTATCCAAACAACCTAAGATGTGAAACAAGTAATTATAGAATGCCCATAAGTATTCCACTTCCCCATTTCCAAATTGAAAAGAAAAGAAAAGTGGTATAATTCAATCTAGTTCATTGTAAAAGGCCTTGTTCATTTTTAACTGAACTTTTCAAATTGGTGCATTCTTTCTCCAAACTCATGTGTCTTATCCCCCAATCCAGGGAGGTGTCCATGGATCTACAGATATGCGGACAGAGATAGCAAAAGAACATGAATTCGACTACATTATTTATGACATATAATTCACAGTTCAATTTGTTCCAGAGTAGTGTAAATCTAGTATGAAGAACAAAAATAAAAGCAGCCATCACTCTGTTACAGACCATTCTCTCAAAGATGATCTTGTTCTGTGTGCAGTTTGTGTGTGCACAAACACTGGTCATGTGCTCGTAAGAACCAGTAGGGTCTTTACAGACAAACTAATCTGAGTTCAAAATTCTACCTCTGGTGCTTTCTAACCTTTGGAAGGTTTTTTTTTGTTTTGTTTTTTGTTTTTTGTTGTTTTGTTTTGTTTTGTTTTGTTTTGTTTTTTTGTGGTGCCGGGGATTGAACTCAGGGCCTTGTGCTCTTTGGAAGTTATTTAACAACACTGAACTTATTTCCTCCTTGTAGTGTCCTCAAAAAGATATGTCCATGTCCTAGTTCCCATACCAGTGAATATAACATTATTTGGAAAAAGATCTTTGCTGATGTAATTAAATTAAGTATCTCGAGATGAAAGTATCCTAGATTTATGGTAAGCAAGTGTTGCTAAAAGTAAGAAGAGGAAGATTTGAATTCCTGGATCCAAAGGAAAATGCTACATGTCTTCATTTGTTGTGTGCTGCTATAAGAAAATACCTGAGACTGGGAAAAGTTATAAAGAATAGAAATTCATTGGCTCACAGTTTGGGAACCTGAGAAGTCTAATGTCTAGATGCAGGCAGATTTGGTACCTGCTGAGACCATTTTCTTCTTCCAATATGGCACTTTCCATGCTTCATCCTCCAGAGAGACAGTAGGGTGGTGCTTACTTCATGGAAGGCAGATGAACCAAGAGAGCATGCAGATTCCCAAAAGCCCTTTTATTAAAGCATTAATCACACCAAAATGGGTAGAGCCCTTACATCCTCACCTCTTGCAGGCTCTACCTACATTGGCAATTTCAGCATGAATTCTGAAGGAAGCAAATGTTCAAACCATAGTGCCATGGGAAGCCCAAGGCAGAGACAAAAGATGCACACCACCAGCCAAGGCTGCCACACTCAGGGCTGCCAGCAGCTACCAGAAGTTGGTGAGTGAGGCATGGAACACGGTCTCTTAAACAGCCAACCAACAGAGCCAACCAATCCTATAAACACCTCAGTTTTGGACTTCTAGCCTCCGGAATTATGAAAAGAAAAATCTCTGTTGTTTTAACCCATCAAGTTGTGGCCATTTGTTACAGGAGTCCTAGAAACCTAATATAATCCTACACAAGATGTACCTCACAGGTTACTGTGAGGATCACCTGAGATAATCAGAAGGCAGCTGGCAGAGCACCCACTCAGTGTATGTTTGCTCCCTCTTTCCTTTTATCTTTCTGTGCCATGGGAGTAGGAGTGATATAGTGTGGCTCTTCCTTTCTTTTCTTTCTCTTTTTTTTTTTTGGGGGGGGGGCCTGGTGCTGGGGAGCCAACTCGGGGCCTTGTGCTTGCTAAGCAAGTTCTCTACTCCTTGAGCTAAATCCCCAATCCGTGTAGGGTGGCTCTTGAGGAGGATTCTGACTGGCTGGTGATCCTCCCTATAGGTCTAGTGCTCCAGACATCAGCTCTGGTAGCTCCCGCCCCAGGAAGCATCAGGCCTCTCTCTGATGACGAAGTGTGCACCAGCCCATTTGTGCGGGGTTTTTGCTCATACCTGCTTCTATGCCTGGCTCTGCTGCACAGTTCTCTGGCTGACCAAGCTGCAAGAGCAAAAGTTGCCTCTCCAGAGCAGGGTGGTCTGGGAGGTCATCTACTAGATCTTATTATCCAGGCCAGGCACCTCATATCACGGTCTCTCTGTTCGACAGCTCCCTCCCTTTGTTGGGCCAGATGCACAACCCAAAGGATCCCATGGATCCAATGTCCTTTTTCTTTTGATTTTATTTATTCTTTATCTACTACCTTCTTTAACTGACAGGTCAGCATCCATTTAAAATCTCTGCAGCAAGGTTTCTTTATCTTGTTTTTTCCTATTACAGATAAGAAAATATATCACATATTTTAAATTGCCCTTCTTTTCATTTTTACTTCCTCTGGAAGATGCAAAATCTAATGGAAAGAAAAATAAGGAACCAGACTTTATTCAAGTCCTAAATCAACGACTGAAGATATGTCTACATACCAAAAGAACACACACACACATACTCTCTCTCTCTCACACACACACACACACATACACAAAAGAAAAGAACTTGTTGAAAACATAATCTGAAGTCATTTCTTTTTAAAATTCTGCCTTCTTCTCTATTGACTTAATTCAGGAAAAATCTATGTGCAAGTAGACACAGCCAGATTGTTTTGCAGCAGTCTGCTTTCCTCTTGTTCCCCTAATCTCCCATCTCCAAGCAAAGCAAAGCAGCAGTCATAATTGTTTGGCTCTGTATAATTCATTCATATGCAATTAATGGCTACAGCAAGGGCAAAGCCTTTTTACTTGCTTAGAATACAGGCTTTAAAAATTGAAGGAGTTTTAAAAGTTTAATTATCTCTCTTGGTGAAAGAAGTAAACTTCCTCTATCAACTTCCTTGTTTTTTCTAAATTCAAGCAAATAGCTTAATGGGGGGGCACTAGAGATAGAACCTAGGGTCTTTGCACAGAGATACATCTGTAGCCTTTTTTTTAATTTTGAGAAAGTGTTCTCACTAAGTGGCTGAGTTGCCCAGGCTGGGCTCAAACTTACAATCCTCCTGCCTCCACTGGTTTGATCGTTTGAGAGACATACTACAGATACATGAAAGAAACAAGAGCAAAGTATCCCCTTAATGTGAGAGACAATATGCCTCATGCTTTTGCTCACTGGAGCATTCTTGCTAGCCTGAGTATGGATAATCTTTAACACTCAAACAAAAGGAAAGATGAGATAGGAGTATTATTTGTTAGATGCTGTTTTATTTCACAACCTGTGATAGATGTTCCAGCATTTGATTCTCACAACAGTTGTAAGAGGTAGATGTTATTATTTCCATTTTATAAATGTTATAACTGAGGCCTAAATAGTGTAGGCCATCTATAATTTGGCCATAAATAAATAAAACTGACACCTGCCTGCTTATAACTTCCCCCTCCCACTTGGAAAGGTGATCTAGAAGAAGGAATTCAAAGCAAACAACAACACTGGACATTGTTGTTGATTTTTAGGTGCCCAAACAGCATTAAAGAGAGATAGCTTCACCAAGATACATCATGTATAGGTACAGAATTAATGTAATGAATGTGACCATTGTATGTAGAATGTACCAATACATGTTCTTGGTTTAAAATAAAATTAAAAAAAAAAAAAATTAAAAAAAAAAAAAGAGAGATAGCTTCATTACTAAGAACAGGAAGAAGGGGGAAAAAAAACGTCCTGGGCTTAAATCTGATCACAACACAATTTAAACCCATTGAAACTTATCCTGATATCAAAAGACAAGCTTTGCATGCACCAGTTCTGAAGGCTTTGAAACCCTAGTCATAAGGCAGCAGGTGTGGAGGTGGCCACACACCTCCAGTGCTATACCCTGCCCAGCGTTTCCATAAACCTTTCTTCCTGTCTGCCCCAGACCCACCTCAGTGGAGAAGGGAGCACAGAAAAGATTACATGTCATTTTTTTTTTTTTTTGTGGTGCCAGGGATCGAACTCAGGGCCTTGTGCTTGCAAGGCAAGCACTCTAATCACTGAGCTAAATCCCCAGCCCCAACATGTCATTTTTAAGGTCAGATAAAGCATAAAATTTTATACAAAACTTTTCATATAAAAGTTCAAATAAAATCACAAGATTTTTGCAAAATTTTCTTGAAATAAATGTTCTCGTGAGACTCAATAGCTTGTCCCTTGTTACCTTGACCTCGTAGGCTTATTAAAGGGAAAGCTTTGGCATAGCACTGTTCTGAAGCAGATTCAAAGCCTTGTAAGATATAGTTTTTGCCTATAGAGACCTTGCAATCTATTGGGCAGGCACATCAACCTATTTCTATTAAAAAGAACCTACAATTGAATGCTCACAATTCTGGCAATAAACCTATCAGGAAAAAAAAAGAGAAATCTGTACAGTTTAGAGAGATGGGGGGGTGGAGTGGTGGATTGAGAGGTCCTTGAAGGATGAAAAAGAGGATTTTTGTTACTACAGTGTATTTTATTAGTACATGTTCAAAGCACATGATTTTCCATTCATTTTTAGGACGTAGGTACATGTACTTAGCATATCCTAATTCCTTTTTTTGATTTTTAAGTATCTTTTAATGAAACTTTTCTGATGATACATACCTTAAAGTACATTAAAGCATGGACAGTTCGATGGATTCTAACAAACATACACAGCCGTACAGACACACACAATTGCAATGCAGAACAGGTCCATCACTCTAAAAGGCTTCATTGTGCCCCTCCCCAGTCAAATCCTCTCACAATTCTACGGGAAGATACTACATGTTTGTTTTCTATCACTATAGATTATTAGCTTTTCCTGTTCTAGAAGTAGTTACAAGTGGAATCATATACTTTGTGCTCTTTTGAACCGAGTGAAATCCAGAGAGTTGGCCTAAATCTCGTCAGATGCACATTCTGTAAGCTGGAGGCCTCATCGCCTGTTGTCCTGCTTCTCCAGATCTTTAAAGTTAAAATATGGGGATGCCCCAACTGTAAGCCTCCAGCCACCCTGACTCTTCATCATTCTGTGACTAAGTCAGTAGAGAATCAAGAAATATCCAGATATAAATAGTCATTGTCACATAAATTGTCATTAGCACATTGTGTGTGACAGAAATTTGAACTTACAACATTTTGTAGAAAACATCTAAGAATTTTTAAATTAAATGACCTATATGACCTCAGAAGCTAAAGGACAAAGCCAGCTATGGGGCACTTTTTTATTGGGAAAAAAAATGTAATTCTGCTCACTTTCCCTTATATGCCAGAACCATTCCTGAAATATTTTTTTCCTTCCTGAAATTCAATTCCATGGTATCTCATTCAATTTTCAGCTAGTAAATATCAAAAGTCTCCTTATGTACCAGGCATTTTTGAAACACTAAAGACACAATAGTAAATAAATATAGCCTCTGGAAGGCTAAGGCAGGAGAATCCCAAGTTGCTCACCAGCTTAGGCAACTTAGTGACTAGTTAGATCCTGTTTAAATTTTTTTTCAACATTTTTAAAGGTTAAGAATGTAGCTCAGTGCCAAGGCCCTGGGTTCAGTACCCAGTACCCACCACCCCAGGGTCAGGGGAGCAGCATAAATGCTGACTCTCATTTTAGTAGAGGAGGACAGAGATAAGATACGCAAGTGAAGAAATTAATAAGCAAGATAATTTCAGATAGCAATAAGGGCTACAAGGAAAATAAAGCAGTGTGATGTGATGGTAATTGGTTGCTTTGATATCTGCTAAAACCTAAGCCATCATATGGCAGAGATTTTTCATCTATTTTCTTCACTATATCCCAAATGCCTAGAAGAGCACTCAATAAATACTGAATGAATAAATGAATGATAAAGTAAACAACACTTTCTACATTATGGTAAAGACCATTGGCTAATCACCAAGACAGTTTCTACTGGTTCCAGGGCTCATAACTAGACTCCATATGTTAGTGTGCTAGAGCTTCAATAATAAAACCCCACAGATTAAGTGACTTAAACAACAAAGTACTATTTTCTCACAGTTCTGGAAGCTAGACATCCAAGATCAAGGTGTTCATTGACTTGGTTTCTTCTGAGGCCCCTACCCTTGACTTGCAGATGGCTGTCCCATGGTCTCATTTTAACTTCATTACCTCTTCAAAGACTCTATCTCCAAATGCAGTCACATGGCGGGGGAACCTTTAACATATGAATTTGAGGGGGCATATTTAGTGTACATTTCCCCACAGCCCTTGAGTTTGGATGGAAACCAGGCACCTGGCTATACCCAGTGGAATCCAAAGTAGAACTATATGGCCCTGCCTGGTTTGATCCATAAAACCTTTACACATCATCTCCTACGTTGCTGTCCAATCTTCAGGCATGATAATGCCCCCAAGATGCTATTAGAAGCCACATAGTAAAAATAGTGATGCTAAAAATAGCCTGGGTCCCTGAAAATGTCAGACCTGAACTCCCCTCACACCACTGATTGGGGCCTAGATTGGAATATTACATGAGAGAAAAACAAATACATGTTGAAATGTGTCTATTATAGCAGTCAGCCTACCTTAACCAACATAAACTCAAATATACCTTCAAATCACTTCTGTTTTCCCTGACAGACTTCTGTTACTCTGATTAAAAAGTTTTAACCATGTTTAATATTTCCTCACAGGGCAATGAATTAATCATTTTTAACATTCTTCTCTTCCTGATTGCTTTCACTCTAAAATACAGGTAAAGAGAACCAAAATCAGACAAAGGTCTATTGCCGCAAGTTTTGCACTATACTAACAGACTGACACATAACAGATTAAGGCCTTAAACATACTATTTATCATGAGATAATGCAAGGATATAAAAACTAGCAATTCCCAACATTCTTAAACCAACTATTTCAACATTACTAAAACTGGTCTCCATGGGTAAACTCCTAGTTGCCAGCTGCTGCTGTGGTTCATAGGCTAAAAATAACAGGGCACCATGGTGTAGCTAGACAGGCTGAATCTGGACTGCAGTACTCCCTGGACCAGAAACAACAAACAAGGTGAAGGAGGTAATGGGGGGAGGTACCATTCTTCACTGCAGTGATCCCAAGAGCAATGGGGAATCCAAAAATAAACATTGGTTGACTCCAGTGCCCTTGAACAAGTATGCAAAGTCACTGAATAACAGAGCTAGCTAATCTAAATGCCAATCTAAACTTCTCCTTCTGAGTTGCTAATGCAGGAGGCCAGAACTTTAACCTCTAAATAAGTTTACCAGAAGAAATATCATGATTTTATATCATTTATATTAGTAACAGATGCATCTGACCAATTCCAAAATGTCTAAATTTTCTTTCAAGGGTCCAGAAATATAACTCAGAGCTTAGGTGATGAAATACAAGCAGCAGCCTAACTATTCCTTTCTTCCTCACTTCATTCCTTCCTTCCTTGATTTAGCATCATTCCTAATTCCTGTTCGTTCCAAATATGTGCCAGGCACTCCACTGAGGATTAGGGATACATGAGCAGTAAAATTCTGTTCTTTCCCTCAAAGAGTTTACAGTCCTGGGTTTGGTGAAGGAACTAAAAGGGAAAACACAGATTAAAATGTGGCTGTTGTTTTAGTGAAATTTTGGCTAGGAAGGCCAAGAAGAAAATGATAAATTCCCCACCAATGGAAGATGGAGGTGAAAATAAAATTACTAGCAAGACCATCACATAAGTGTCTATTACATAGGCTTCATCTACTCTGTTGTGAAAGAAAGAAGCTTTCCTAACCACACATATTCCCAAAAGCACAAGGAAAACTCTAGTCCTGGTGTCACAATAGGAAGCCCTGGACATCCTCAATGTCCTTCCTGATGTTGTATACCTATGTCCTAAGACAACGTCTCCCAAGTTTCTGAGGTACCATCTCTCTCTGGATATCTCCAGCTTTCCTCAGTTAAGTCTGCTTCCCAGATTCTTACTAAAATATAAAATACAAATCTCTTATTAAGATAGCCCCATTTCCAGGATATCTGATCTTGGACTCCTCAGACAAACTTCTATGTGTGCTGGAATACTACGTATGGGAACAATTCACCACTTATTTCCTCCCAACTATAAAGCCAGTATCTTCACCTTAGCTAACTGGTATCTTAATTTCAGTACTGCTAAATGACCTCTGAAAACAGTAAACTTTTTAAAAACAAAATAAAAACACAGATAAAGTCATGAATATTAGTGGCCTAAAGCCCTAAACTACATATACTTTTTGTCTTACTTTATATTTTAACTAGATTTACTTACAGCAAGTGTCTTTTGTAATTGGGGAAATGAGAATTACAAGTGTACTTGCTTTTGGTTAGTGAATACAGAAGTTTAAACTTCCTTCGTAGGAGTATCCAGGTTTCAGGTTAAGAATGCTACAAAAATAGTCTTTTCCCCTTTTCGATTTCCTCAGATGGTCAACTAAAGCTGCCAGTACTATTCCTGGTCCAGGAATGATGAAGACATGTATCCAATGGGAAATAGGCTGAAGCCAACACATTAATTTCATGTAATTCAGCCAAATGATTTTACTTCCCCTCAAGGCTGACTCAGCGCTCACAGCCAGTGGATTGTGGTAGTGACAGTGATGTTTCAAGTAAGACCCTTCACATCTTCTGGCTTTGGGCTGAGAAACATTGTCAAAGATCCTTGTCAAAAGTGAACTAAAGAGACTGGGGTAGGGGGGACATAAAAAAAATTTAAAAATAAAAAAAAATTTTTTTTAAAGTGAACTAAAGGTGAATCGAAGTTCCTAAAACAAATAGTTCAAGGAAATCTTCAGAATTTCTTGAGTCACAAAATAACTGAATAAGATTATTGAAAGGAACTATGGTAGACCAGTGATCTCTGCCTCCTGGTAATCATACCTTTGCATGATCCCCTCCCATTGGGTGTAGGCTGGACTCGGTGATTTACTTATAATGAGGAGAACAAAAAGAAGTGACACTATGTGATTCAGAGACAAGGTCATAAAAGGGCCACCTCTTTCACCACCTCTGAGGGAAGCCAGTGATGGAGACACCTGCCAACAAAGGAACTGAAGGCTCCAATCACAGCCTTGCATGAGCAGACTGAAAGCAGAAGTTCCCCAGCCTTGAGGTGAGTGCGGCCCCAGACAACACATGGGATTGCAACTTCACGACAGACCTTGAACCGGAATCACCCTGCTCTGCCAACTACCAGACTCCTGACCCACCAAAAAAGCTGCTAATTTGGGAGGGGGGAGGATATGTTACACCACAATAATTAATACAGGGGCTAAAATGCCCATTCCCAGGACATGGTGTAAGAGGTGCCAAAAATTGTGTCCATATCTACACAAATACTTGTCTCATTAACTATGCCAGAACTAAAATGCTACAAATTCTACCTTTGGTTACTCATAGAGCATATATTGAGTGCCTATTATGTGAAATTAGCACACAAAGTGTTAGAGATAGCAAAGGAATTTTCCCCTTTTGAAATACCCATTTTCCTTATTCTTAAGAAGTAACCAACTCACTGTCAAAAATAGGTTTTTAAGGCCACTAAAAGCAAACTAACCATTAAACCCCAATCACAACTAGAAAAAAAAGAGGCATTTCATGGACTATACTTACCCCACTTCCACCTCCACAGTTCTCCCTAAGTTTAAATAGAAGCATTCCACTCTACCCTCTTAACATGAAGTATTCTCAAAAAGCAGACACTGGAGCATAAAATATCTTTTGTATCTCAACAGTTTGAATACCAGAGATTTTGCTTAAAGAGCCAGACAACCTGAAGCTTGTCAACCAAAACAAGGCACCAATTACTGGAGGCAGATAATATTTCATGTTAAGTATCAAGTATGTTGTCCATACCACCAAGGATTCTCAAAGGATCAACACTAAGCAGTGCTTTCTCTTAAATGATAAGAGAGACCATTTAATGATAAAATATTTCCATATCATTAAAAAGTTTCACTCAGGTAGAGCTAATCCCTCAGTTTATTTTGGTCAACCAACAAGTTCCTTAGAAACTCAGATTTTTCCTTCAACACAGTCAGTTGAACCAAATGATAGATATACTCCCCCTCCATTATAACCATCATGCAGCTTCTAAGACAATAGTACTATTTTTGACACAAAAAATACTAACTAGGAAAACTTTTACTTAGCCAAGTGTAAAAACAAAGAGACAAGTTCTTAAGACTTGGCTATCGGGAAATGAAGTTATAAGCTTGTGAAATGAAGTCATAAACTGGTCATACAAATACACATTTTCAACAACAGGATTTTTTAAAAGATTTTTTAAAATAATTCATACCTTTGTTGACTCCACTTGTGCCATTTGGAATTTAACACCAGAAAATAATCATTCCAAATGGTTCTCCCTGCTATGATTCACCACGGTGAATGATTCTGCCACTCACAGCAATCAGAGTGGTTCGGAATGGCTTATTTTCCTGCTCCAATAAACTATGACTAGACATTCAGCAGATTTTTCTTTTGTTGCGTATTATTTTGCAGCATTGAGAAAAAATATGAAAAATTACAGAAATAACTGAATGGGCCAGTGCCTTCAAAACTTATTTAGTCTTGCTCATTTACGTCAGAACCATTATAATTCACTCTATCCTGCTGTTTTTCTGCTGTGATTTCCATATTATGGAACCTTCACCACTAGACGCCATTCCCTTTCAGATCCCAAGGCACAACTCACCTTTCACATAAAACTCTAAGTGCCAACTGCCAAAATAGATGCATGTGATAAAATTAAAATATTTCGCTGGCCTTTTGTTCTGGAAATAATTGGCACAAATCTTTGCTGCATTAATTCTGTATCATTAAATCTATCCAGCAAATATCTCAACACCCACTTAGACATTCTGGGTACCAGCCCAGAAAGTTGACTTACATGAAATAACAATGAGGCCCTTTGATAGTTTTCGACATGCTGCTTTGATTAATAGTTTTTTTTTAATTGTATACTTTTCCTGTTCAGGAGTCTAAATTTATTTAGCTACAAAGAACAGCTACTACAATTCTCCTTATCCTTCCACTGTCCTCCTTAGGACTCTAGAAGCTATCTGTAATAAGTATTCAACTTATCAACACTTAAATTTTGGGGGGAGAAAAGCATCAAGAATCCCCTGCCAACTCTGGATTTTCAGAAAAAAGTACAAAATGCTGACAGACTCATTCAGAGAGAACAATCTTCCTATCATTTTTAGGCCAATACAGTCATTTATTGATATCTTATAAATCCTGTCTATTATCAAAGCATCTACACACATACACCAAGAAAGTCATTGTATTGTGAAAGCTAAACTTATAAACAGTGCATTTTGCATAGAAATAATATTATGAAGATCATATAAAATTGGTTTATCTATTTAACTCATACCAGTTTTTCTAGCCAGACTCTTTGTTCTTTGCTGGATGAAGATATTAATAGAGTAGTAGACTTTGAACTGATCAAACAGTAACATTAAGATATTAATAGAGTAGTAGACTTTGAACTGATCAAACAGTAACATTTTTTAAAAATTATGAGCATATCCATCAGATAGATGTATATCTGTGTGGGTATATATCTATATGTGTTTGTGTGTTTACAAGTTATACATATATTTTCCTGTAATGTGGACCCATAGAAATAAAAATTAGTATAGGATAGAAATGATACACAAGCATTCTGGTACATATCTCCAACACCCAAACAGATTATCTGTATACCTTCTGTACTGTATATTCCCCATTTTGAAATTCCATTGATATATCATGCTCTGCCCTTTAACAGTTATTTGTTTTGTGGGCAAGAACAATATGTGTGCTACTTTCGTACTGTCTTTATAATTCATGAAGGATTTGCACAGACAATATTTTTGGTCATTCTCACAAAAACCCTTTCATCATCTTGCAAATGAAAATGTAACATAAATGCCCAAGATCACACTAAGGTAGATTTGAAACCAGGTTTATGGTACAGATATATGACAAATTAAATGGGCTTTTATATGCTGGTCTGGAATCGACACTGCTACTTAAAATATTACTTCTAAAAGAAAATACTTTCTAAGTTCTAATTAACTGACTTGTAAAGGAACTTTTGGAATATAACTAGATCATAAATTCAGGATTATGTGTGTTACATATTTCCAAATAAATATTTTTATACAGGATAATATGAACTTTTTATTCTACCTCCCAGTGCCAAAAAGTAAATTATATAAACATAAAAGCCCTACCCAAGAGTGCTAAGATGCCCATGTTCTGTAAGACTGTCAACTAATACTCAGGGCAGTAGATTTTCCTTTATAGTCTCCATTTGTATGTATATCTGATTTTTATGCTCTGAAATCAACTGGCCACTTTCCTTTATCTCTGTTTAAGAATAAGTAAAACTTCACTTATAAATATTAACCTTATAAGCATTATGCTATAGTCCTAAAAAAACTCTTTGTCTTTCAAAGCCAAAATGTTATTAAAGCAGAAAAGAAAATGTCTACAATGAATGGTGCTTTAGATCAGAAAATGATTGGAGAAACCAAAGTTTTCTTAGCTTTCTCAGTCCAAGTAGGTGTGCTAGACACTTACACTTCTGCTAGACTTCCTTGAGTCTTCTGGAACCCTATTTTCTTTAGACTGCCACCATCAAATAATATTTTTGCAATGTATTTTGCCCTTTAAAAACTGTATCGCCTTATTGGCCTAACTTGTGTGGAAGAAATGAAATATCAAAATGTTTTAGACACAAAGTATTTCTTCAAGATCTTATACCAAAAATGGAAAAATAAAAAGCAAACTGGAAGTTCAACATTAGGGAAATGACAGGTAAAATCAACATGTCATGCATCTATTTAAAACAATGGCTATAAAAGCCATACAGCAGCATGAAAAGTCTTCTATAAATTGAGAAAAACAGAATATAAGCTGTATGCACATTATAGTTACAACTACATAAAAATTTCATGAGAAGAGAAAAGTCAACATTTTGCTGGGGAGGTAGTAGAATTATTGGTGCCTTCTTTTTCTTCTACATTTTCCAGTATTCTCTGGTGTGAGTGTATCATTTTTATAGTAAAAGGGGTTATCTAAAAGCTAGCATCTAACAATTTATAAAGAATTCCTGTAAGTCAATAAGAAAAATATAAATAATTCTAATCAAGGCAATAGGGAAATATGTACGTTCAGAAAAGGAATTCCAAATGGCAACAAAAGGAAAAGATATGCAATCTTTTCTAGTAATGAGAGAAATTTAAATTAAAATAACAAAATATAATTCCATATTATATTAACAAAAATTTTAAAGTTGTACAATGTTTGTTGTGAAGTTGTATAAATATTGAAATTTTAATGCGCAACTGGTATTAGTAAAATGGATACAATCACCTTAGAGAGCAAACTAATAGCATCTAATAAGGCTGAAAGATGTATAAACAAAAGGGCTATACAATGTTCATTGTGGCACTGTTCATTATAGTAAAAAATGAAAAACACCATACATTTCCATTGATAGGGAAATAATTGACTTGCTATTTTCAAATAATGGAATATTATAAAGCCATAAAAATCAATGAATTTGACCTTTTTGCAACATCATAGATAAATCACAAAAGCATAATGTAGAGGAGAAAAGAAGCTCAAGATAATTAATATAAACAGTTGATCCCATTTAAATGGTTTCAAAACATGTAAACCAAAGGTGTATTATAGTGATGTTCATTGTAGCAATGGTATAAAAACATGTATGAAGTAGCTGAGTATCAAATTTATGACAAGACAACCCTAGAGAGAGAAAGATTAATGGTATTTGGAGGATGGTATTCCAGAAGACTTCACTTCTAATCTGTAATGTAACACACACACACACACGCACACACACGCACACACACACACCCCCACCCCAACTGAAGCAAGATTAGCAAATCACTGACAACTGGATGCCTATTTCCACATAAATTTCTATTATCTTGTCTTTTTATATTTAGCATAAAATATTGTAAAGAAATAGTGAGCTCCTAAATTGTTTATTCAAAAGAACCAAAATTGCCTTGCAAGTGTCCAGAAGCTTATCTTTTTTTTTTTTTTTTTTGGTTTTGGTTTTTTGAGAGAGGGTCTCACTACGTAGTTTGGGCTGGCCTCGAACTCCCAGCATTCCTCCTGCCCAGCCTCTTGAGTGCTGGGATTATAGCCATGCGTCACCACACCCAGCCAGAAGTTTATCTCTATAAGTGAAATAAACAGGGTATGTTAAACAAAATAAACAAGACTTGGAACTGATACAGATGCAGAGAGGATGATCCAGCTAGATAAAGTCATCTGCTGTCTCTCAGGTCCTGCTTCCACTTACTCTGTGGTGTGTCATATTAGAAATGTTATTTCTGCCTCCATATTTGGCTAGGGAAGTGGGACGGGGAGGCAACCCACAGTTTACTGTGGTGGGGAAGCTCATTGTCCAAAACACTAACGTCATCACAAAGTGTTTCAACCAGATGTATTGCTTAGCTGTGCAGCAACACGACTCTGGTACCGTACCTTAACCTCTCTGCTTCCGGGAAGATACCGATTTATCCAAACCACAAAACTTGGAGACTATCGGTGCTTCCAGAAAAGTCCAACAAAAGGGGTCATACTTGGAAGGACTAGGAACTTTAATGTCTAGGGTGTAGGAGGGACCCTCTTCAACTCTGAAGGCCACGCCCGTTCCACTGACCTATTGCAGAGGAAGGATAGTTGCTTTGAGAGGGGTGAGATTCTAAGTCCCTGCCTGTTCTCAGAGGCAATGATGATTCTTTTGTTCCAGCAGAGGGTGCAACCTGGCAGACAAGACAGAATGCAAAGGTAACCAGCACTCAGGTAGACATCACTGGTAGATAGCCCTACGCTGAGGACCTGGCAGGGGGATGATAGGTTCATCAGGTCAACGCCACCTTCTCGGATCAATACTTCACCACCATGTGACTGCCCTGTCTCCAAAGACTATATATCAGGAGGTTTATCCACTCAAACTTCAGGTCTGAATGATACAAAACTTTGGTTTTGACAGATTCCATATTTTATTCTACTAGTTCCTTGAAAACATCTTTAAAGAACAAGAAGCCCCAAAAAAAGTCAAGACACAACATACTAAAATGTGTGTTGTTTGACCTTTTGGTCATCTAGCTTGCATCTGCAGACAAATTTGGAATGTGGGGCAAATGATACTGAAAGGTTGTTCTCCCTCCTTTCGGCATCCTTCAGGAGCTTTTCAGAATTTGACTTAAATGTTATGCTTCCTTCAAGGCAGCTGACTTATTCCAGTGTGAAGGGGGTGAACAGGGCAGAAAGTGGACAACCAACAATGTTTCCGCACAGACATGCAGGTGTTTTCAGGACTGAATGAAAGAAAGAGTCCGAGTCTGTTCTCAAAACTGTTCTCCTGTCAAGAGACTGACCAGAATTACACCCAGTTATTGCAGTTATTCCCAGAAATGTCAAGTGTGGGCACCCTTCTGGTTTTCCTTCTTTTAGTCTCCCTTCTCTCTTTGGAATGGCCCAGAAAAACAACAGATTGCCAAGAACGCCATCTAAAATAAATTATTCACTAAAAAGAGGTTACCATAATGCATTAAAATGCATCTTATCAGGGGATGAACTATTTAATTATTTTAAAAGACAGCTTGTTTCAATAAAGGGAAATGATTAGCAGCATTAGTGGAAAAAAGGAAGAAAAGCTATGGAGTAAATTGCAATGATCCTGTCCAAGGATACCTAAGTTGATTTTAATTGCTAAGGTAACTCAAATGTACAAAAAACCTACTGTATTCATAGGACAAACTATTACATGCATTAAACAGTCGTGACTCACCAATATTTAAGAGTTCTACATTAATAAAAGTCTTGAGCTTAATTCCTTCATGAATGTCTGCTAGAAATTGAAATAGAAAAGAATCACAATGTAGGGGGACAGTTCAGAGTCTATTAAAAAAAATGTATGTATGCTTACTGGGATATAAAACACAGATGATAGATAGATAGATAGACAGACAGACAAATAGATTCTCTAATTTTATCATATACTTAAATCCTATAATCCAGGTTTCTACAGCAGGTCTTACATTAGGCAAATGATATAATAATAATTCAGCATTCCCTAAAACTGTTTCAGTGAGAGATTCATGAACACAACAACAAAAAAAGAGTATGCGGCCGGGTTGGGTCCCCAAGGTCCCGCACACCAGGTACCACATAGTTTCTCTGGTGTGAGAAACTGAAGTGTAAATAAAGACCAAAATGTATTGTATTGGGAAAGGGAAGAAAATGTCCAAATGGGAAAGGGAACAAGGGAGGGGGAAAGGAACGGAGGGACAAGAGAAATAAGAAGTGGAAGGAAAAAATGGAAACAAAGCTTTTGTAAATAGGTAGGGAGGAGGGGGTGAGGGGAGGGAAATGGGAAAAAAAGAAGCAACAAGGTATATCATGTACAGGTACAAATTCCCTATGATGAATGTTATCAATATGCACGTCCAAAATGTACCATTAAAATAAGATTTTAAAAAAAAAGAGTATGGCCCATTAAGTAAAATGAAACAGGTATTTTCAAATGAATTGTCAGATTAATTGCTAATTTCTCCATTTTTCCCTCTGAACACTCAAAGATTTTATACACTAGGGTTCAATATAAGGAACTGTCTTCCCTACATACAAATTTTACCTAATTTTAAAGTCATAGCACTTCAGATACCCACTAACCCACGTGAAAACACCACAAACCCATCTCCAAGAGAAATTTACACACAAAGACCCCTCTCCTTATGCACATGAGCTCTGCTAGAAATGCATATTAATGATAATTTTGAAGAACATTGTTACAGGAGATGAACAGTGCAGAGACAAGATGCATGGAACATCTTTTATACACCTCTCGTTTTAAATGTTTCGCTCATGCAATGCTTACACACAACTGTCCCTGCTGGACAAAGGAAGAAAGAGAAGCTCACTGTGTCTGAGTGAGCTGCATTGGGGTATAGAGTAAGGCAGGGATGGAGGGTTTGAACCCTTTGAGGATAAGACCACCTTTCTATTCCCAGCCTCTGTGGCTAGCGAACAGTAGAGCTCACTCAGGCATTCAATCAATACTTGTTGAGTTGAATCTGACTGTAAGTTCTACCCTCTTCAGTCAATTCCATACATTCTGGAGAATAGCATCAGAAGACAATATGCAGAATGAGGGGTAATGAGGAGGACCAGAGAGCCCAGTCTGGGGAAAACTAAGTATTTCATTACACAGGCTTTGTATAGCTCTAACTGCTCTCTTGCTCCATTACTATCTTCTCAACATTATCTCTATCCAGCCCTGGTCACCACCGGCTTACTCTCCAGAGGTAGCTGGCAGATTTGGCAACATCCAAGGCTGCTTGTTCCTTACCATACTTCGCAAAGGAGCTGCTTGCCATGAATACAGTGGGCCACCATGGTTTCCATCCTTTAGCAATTCGTATTATTCAGACCCTGAGACGTCCAAGCTCTCCACTGACAACAGTGTTCCAAGCCCCACCCCCAACCTGCGAATGAACATTGAGGGTAGAGCTCCAGATAGATCCCAGGAGTCAGGGACTCCTTACATTGCTTTGAGATGGTTTTTAAGCAAAGGGTTTTTATCTGCCTAAAGTGTACACCTCAAGTAGTTATTAGAAACAAATGTATGAGTCTATGTGCTCTAACCTGAGGCTGAAGGAGATCAGAAAGTTTTGTTGGTCCCTGGTGCACACACCACTGGTACCCTGAGAAGGTTTAAGAGGCAAGGACATGAAGGCTGTGGAAAGAGACACCCAGTAAGGTGCCCAGCAGCAGAGCCTGGGCACCATCCAGCCTTCACCACAGGACCCTCCACTGCTGGGCACTCAAGGGAGGACTTTCCTCCTCTGCATCAGGGATCAGCTCAATTTTTAAAATAGCAATGGCAATAGCTACAGTCACAATTTGCTAATTTCCAGGTACCATAAAGGTTTTTTGCCTCTACTGAGGTGAAAAACCCCTACTGAGTATATTGCTACTTCCTCCCACTTTGCAAGTGAGAATATGGGATTGCAGTTTAATGACCTCTCCGTGTCTCAGCCAGTGAACCAGCTGCTAACCTGGATCCCACCCACCATTCAGTCAGCCCACAAATCACCCCGGCTCTCAGAAGAGAGAGCCCAGGCTCCCAACATGGAACATGGTCCATTCTTCCCAGCCTTTGCCCCCAGTAGAAAGCTACTTAGACTCCCATACTATCTGCATCCCCCACACTGACCCCTTGCCCATCTATGCAGGAATAAATGCATGAAAACTTCGCTTGTTATTCTGCTGCAGGTGCATCTTTACACCAAGAGTTTCTTAAATTCTCACCCAACTTGGTGAGGATAAAGCACTTAAATCCTAAGTAACATTAGGAACTGACTCTCCTCCTCTCCCTGGCCTGAACCGAAATCAGCTAAGGTTCTCCACACTCATTTCCCTCATTTTCAACACAGATCAGACCTGGCCGCTCACCTTCTGATATGCTGACTATATCTTGTGACTTTGCCTCAGTTTTTCTGTCCATTTGGCCACCAAGATAAATAAAAAGGAGTGAAATCAAAGAGACAATTAGTAGAGTCAAAACCCCAACCAGGGCCTAGGCCACTTTCAGAGATGTAGCCCAAAACACTATCAAAAGTGCCCAGAAAGTCCTACCAATGCTCAAATACCTCAAAGATTCTAGAAACATACATTTGGAAAGAGCCTTAGAAAACATCTAGCCTCACCCCCTCATTTCATAGAAAGTAAATGATAATTAACATTATATGGTCTTATAAGATAAATAAATGAATCTGATGCTGAAAAAAATAAAGGGAAGTAGAGGGGGGAAGGGGAATTGAAATGTGTTATGTACATGTAGCAATCCCCTACACTGTAAGCATTATGTACTGTAAACATATACTGTACCAATAAAATGAAAAAATAAATAAAACATAAAACAGTAAAAAAGAAAGAAAGAAAGAAAGTAAACTGAAGCTCGAAAAACAACCTGAGCGTTTTCTCACCTCCTGCACTGTCACAATTAGCACATGGCAGGGTTAAGATTCAAATCTAAAACGATTTTAATCCAAAGTCTATGCTTGTCATGCTATATATGTGGCTTTCCTCTAAGGTTTTGTAGCCATTCTATTATATTTATATTTGGTAATACTGCCCTGAATAGCAGAAAAACAAGAGTAAAGCAACTCAAGTTTTATGGAATGTTCTACACAGGAAGGCCCTTGAAAATCAGCATCAATAAGAAAATCAAGGTACACAAGTATGCAAATGCCTTCCTGTCAAATCAGCAAGCTGATGACTGGGGCAGAAGTTCCAGCTCCACAGCAGAGTCCCAGCTCAGAGCTCTTTCACGGCATGCTGAGAAAAAAATTGCCGAGATGCAGTCATTTGATCTCATTTTCTAAAGTTATTCATTGCCATCGTACTTCTAACTTCTTACTTATTTAGATAGCTACACTATGCACAACTATGGCATTTTCTGTATTCAGAGGTGCTATAATCAAGTGGGGCAGGGGGAGAACGACTTAGCCAATACAGATTAAATTTTGATCTACTCTAAGCCAGCTCCCTTCAACCTCTGTTTTTACAGACCTCTTCCACATCAGAGGCCATGGAGCAAGAGAGGAGAGCTGATTTTGTTTTCTGTATAATAAAGATTTCAAAAGGCTGAGGGATGGAACTTCCATGCCTTCCTCTAGAAGTTCATTTCTTAATATGTTTAAAAAATACATAAATTGAAAATTGCAAATGTACACAAAGCCCCCTTGTGGAAGTATAGTTAACAACTATTTTTAAGGGCTTGGGTTGTG
>PVJO010010546.1:0-63669 GCA_004026905.1 Hystrix cristata
CTTGAAACATGTAGAACATGGTGTTTTCTAATTCATTTTCTAATCAGTTAAATATGGATCAATGTACTTTGGCCTAATGTGAGAACAAAAGTATACCCTTCGAATATGACACCTAAACTCGGCTTTCAAAGGAATATATTTCAAGTGTTTGTCTCAAAGACAAGTCTCAATACAATAAAAAATGAATATTGTTGATGAGGTAAAGCTTTACTTAATACTCTGTAACCGCTAAGTGGAAGCTTTCACAAATGTGTGTTTATGACATAGATAACTAACTGTATATGCTTCTCTCATATTCAATATAGTTTTTTCAAAGTTGAAACAAAAGTTGTTTTTTCTAGCATTTCCTCTCCACTACGTCTACATTTTCTTCCTCACTAGATAGTTAGCACTATGAAATGTATAGATTACTTGAGTGAGGCTATAGGTTATTCTGGCATTAAGAGTTCATGGAGTTTAAACTATGGACAGAATAATACTGCAAGTCTGTGGAGTATTCTGGAATACAGAAAATGTCAGTGCTGGGGATTTAGCTCAGAGGTAGAGCATTTGCCTAGCAAACGCAAGGTCCTGAGTTTGATTCCCAGCACCATCCCCCTAAAAAAGTTTCTGGTTTCTCTGGTTTGAAAGGTTTTAGACTCTATTTTCTTTTTTTTATTCAAGCATTACATAATAATTTCCTTGGTTTCTGTGGTAGGAATTTAATAGATCTTCACCAAAATCAAAAGGAAAATTGTAGAACACGGTTATGAAGCCTCTAATTTCTAATGACTGAGGTTTAATTATTAGCCTCTGTAAGCTTGTTACTAAGAAAAAAGAATACATTTCTATAGAAACCTGCCTGAGGCAGAAGTTTAGATATTTAAAATGTCATAATTTTGATTAGCTGGATTTTACCACCACAAAGCATGCTGGTGAAGTGAAACCACATTAGCTCCAGTTGAAGAACACCAAGTTTGTGTGATGTACTGAGACTTACTAGGTTGTGGTGGCGAGCTGGTACCAGGCTTCTCCGTGCTGTCTTTGCACATTTTCTATGTAGGTGCTAAAATGGCTGAGGGATATCCATGTGTATTTTAATTGTGGTAGGTCTTATTCTAGATTTTTGTTTGTTTGTTTTGGGTACCGGGAATCGAACTCAGGGCCTCATGCTTGCGAGGCAAACACTCTAACCACTGAGCTAAATCCCCAGCCCAGTAGGTCTTATTCTAAAGAAAGTTAGGCCTATTTTTAAGAAAAGTTATTTGTTCTGTTCAGAATTTTATCTTTCAGAAATATTCAGCTGGTCATTAATTACAATGCTCACCCTCAAAAGGCAGCAATGAAGACAATTTATTTGCTACCAATATTGAAGACTTCTTTAACATAACAAATAGTAACATTTAAATTTTCATTGATGAAATTAGAGACTAGTTGATTTGTATAATTAATGCTATAATAACACTTCATGAATAAGAAAAGCAGAAGTTAAGATAAGTGAATTGATTAGCATACCTTAACAGCACTCTTTATACTGTTATACAAGTTAATTCTGAAAGTTATTACAGGTTTGTGATAATCCTTAGTCTTAAATCCAGCTATCGATAAGGAGAAAAGTGAAAGTTGCGTATCTTTCTGAAGACAGATAATGAAATTTCACCTCTAGAATGGGATTGTTTCTTCCTTGATGAAGCTTTTTGATCAAGATATGGTTGGATCACCCAGCTGGACAGAGAGCTAAAATGGGTTGATTTTTATGAATTATTTTGTCTACTTACTAATGAAGGCGTATTTAATAAATGGCTGGATTTATGTCCTGATAACAAATTTGTGGCGCCAAAAATTTTGGTGGAATATTTTAAAGCCAGAAGAGTTGAAAGGTTTTGCTAATGCCATTGTTTTAATTCAGTTGGCAACAGTGCCTATTCTGTTATGACTTTTTTTTTTTTTTTTTCCGGTGCTGGGGAATCGAACTCCGGGCCTTGTGCTTGTGAGGCAAGCACTCTACCACTGAGCTACATTTGGTTTCACAGGCTCAAGTGCTTACTGCAATGTGGCTTCATGAATAGTGTTAGATAAAATACTAGCTTTGCTAATTAGAAGTGGAAGATGGATGCTCATTACATTATTGCATTACAGTATATTTTCATTATATTACCTCATGATGTCTGGAAAGCCAAGTCATATAAGATGGGCAAAAATTGGGAAGAGAATGAGGAAAAATTAATTCTTAGAAAGTA
Source organism: Hystrix cristata (assembly GCA_004026905.1). Classification (NCBI taxonomy): domain Eukaryota; kingdom Metazoa; phylum Chordata; class Mammalia; order Rodentia; family Hystricidae; genus Hystrix; species Hystrix cristata. The sequence goes on from PVJO010010546.1 coordinate 2,220, forward strand.
TAACTTTGAGATAACCTTGATTCATAACATATCCTGATTCCCATTTCACAAATCCATGAAGGAAAAACCAGTAAGAAATTCTTCAAGAGTTAAAAGATCCACTTACATGATTCATTCAAAACTACAGTTAAAAATAACGGAAAATCTGTTTTCAGTGGGGTAGTAATTTCTTGAGTATTCCCAGTGTTACCTTCCTGACTGACTACAGGATTGTCTGACTACAGGATTGTCTCTTAAATCTTACGGTCATAGTGACAAATAGACTCTGGAGAAAAGATGACATGTGCAAATAAGATGCCTATCAGTCACTTCCTCAGTCTTGTCTCTGGGCAGCTAGAATAATGATCTGATAGGTTTAATTCCAAAGAAGTGTCGAGGACAGTTTCGTTAGCAGAGGAAGTCAATTATATATTAAACGGCCCTGTATTTCACGTAACTCACAATTTCTTTCTGACAATGCCAAGTGAAAAGGGAATAGCTGGGCCATCGTATACTTTCTTTAACAGAAGCTCTAGTTATTTTGTTTAATACTCTCCGGAATGTTGTTATTGACTTAGTTGTGGTTTAATTGCTGCAGTAATCTTGAAAGAAAACGTAAAATCCTACATTTGAGTGTACAAATTAGAGACCAGTCCCTTAGATGCCTAAAGAATTTTACTAGAGTCCTTGAGTAAATGAGTAATTATTGTACAAAAAAATTTAACACTAATAACACTACATTTTACATGTTATGAATATTTTGCACGTATATTAGAATATTTCCGTAAAAGTACTATACATTTGTATGTATGTTATTGTGGACTTTAAAAATATTTAAATGAAATGCATTTAACATATGACTACTTTAGCTTGAATCTGTATATTAATAGAACAAGTGATCCAAAATAAAAACCTCTTTCTTTGGTCATATTTAATTTGGAAATGGTGGTCATTTTTAGACAAGTTTAGGTGATTTTAAATTCTGTTCATATCAAATTAGAAGTTTAAACATCAGCTAGTCACCCATCTAGTGGGTATCCATCTTGTTGGGAGTATTGTCTCTGTGAGCAATCCTAAAGTATTACAAAGGAAACAAAGCTTTTCTCTAGTAATATTTTGTAAGTGAAAATCATTAAACCAATCCTAGTGAGACTTCAAAATGCAGAAGTGAAAGGATGCAAGAATCAAACCCGGCAGCCATAGATGTGATTTTTTTTTTTTCCTTCCCTCTCCAGCAAACACAAGCTGTTTGGTGGCTTGGTAAGAAGTACAGCCAGGTGACCCTCTAGTTTCAACTTCTTATATATTCAGGCAACATTTTGTGTTCACTTTCCTCTTGTAGAATTAAATTAAAGGGAAAGGGAGAGAGATAAAGGAGGAGGGACAATGAATTCATATATATAATACAACATATGAATATATATGTGTGAATATATGTACCATGTGTATATAATATATATATGAGTATAATATGTATATTTTCTGGTTCTCATTCTAAGTCTGAAGGTCCTACTTATTGCTTATTCAATAAATACTTGTATGAGACTTGTATGGCTTTGTAAGTCTCCACGTTGTATCAATATCCTTCACTTTAGATAAAATAGCTATATATTTAATTGTCTATTAGCTAAGCATCTGTCACTCTGTTTACTGAGGCTTAATTACTTAGGATTCTGGATCACAAGCAATTATGACAAAGGAGTCTTACACTTTAAAAATAACTTTGAATGAATTATTTCCTTTTTTTCCTTTTAGCAAGTAATGAGGTGGATCTTATTACTTTCCTTTTTGTTTGTATCTATGAAACCTGAAACATAAATTGATAAATAAAGTAACTGAAATCATTTGGATTATGTAACTTCGAACTCGAACTTCAATTATGTAGAATGTTTCTTAAAAATTGGGGTTCATTTTAGCATGTTACTCTTTTTTTTTTTTTTTTTAATTGAGCAGTTTTGGCAAATTAGTTTAAAAATATTAGATCCTGTAAGTTTTTTTTTTTTTTTAACAAGGAAGGAATCAGAAATTTTTGACTAATTATGCTAATCAGCTTTCCGTTTCTCTCACAAAATAATTGAGATAAAAAAAGAAAAAGAAAGGAGCAACTATTAATTTTGGCTCATGGTTTTAGAGTTCTTAGCCCATGGTGGGTTGGCCTGTTACTTTGGTCTTGTAGCCAGGAAAAACACCCTGGTAGGGAACACATGGTGGAGCCGAAGTGAACATGTTATGGCAGTGGGGAAGAAGAAAAGAAAAGAGAAAGGGAGGAGCCAAGGTTCCTAAATCTCTGTGATAGCACTTGGGCCCACAGAGCCAGGAATCCAGCTTTCAACAAATGACTGTTTGGGGAACATGTAGATCCAATCCATAATACCTATATAACCCAACACCCAGTCCAAGAATTTAAAATCTATAGATGACACGTTTCCATATATGTCAGCCGCTTTGCATGTTAATTCATTTTCATAATAGACAAGGACTCCAAACATTATGTACTATAAACAATGTACTAATTTAAAATGCAGTCGAAACACAGAATCATTTTTTATTTTTTTCATTTAAGGATCTGTATAATTTAAAGAAGTTGGGTTTCCTTGTGACAAATAGGAGAATGAAGAAAAATTTCCAGACAGTGAATCCATTTCTTCTATGAAAAATATTTTTTATTTTACAACTTTATCTCAAAGAGAGTGACACAGTTTTCAATCTGAAGCCTGTGTGGAAGAAAAAACATACAAAAGCAGTGTGGAGTATATGTAAATTGAATAGTTTTAATAGGCTTTGTCTGAATTGAAAAAAATGGCCTTAAATACTGTTAACTGAATATCAGTAGGGCCTTAAATACTATGAATTATATAGAAATTCTTACATTAGTTTAATACATACCAATTTAATTTAAAATCACCTGATGAATCTACATTTTGAGTTTAGTATTTTTCTTTTAATAATATTTTATCTTATATATTTTTCCTTTTCTACAAACCAGAAAAGGTGTTTGTTCTGTTGTTTTTTTAATAGATTCACCCCCCACCCTTTGGAAAAGAGTTTTGAAATGTCACCATTAACACTTCCTTTTGGAAGTGTTAAAATTATAATGGGCCCACACAAATAAGTGGGAGGTGCTAATGGACAATTTTTGTGTTGTCCTGCATTCAGAGTATCTATTAGAAAAGAGAACGGCATAGCTTTTTAATAGCTTAGAGATTGCTTTTCTTATTAACAGAATTTTTACATGAATGGTTAAAAACATAACTGCCATAAAATTCTGTTCTGTGTAAAAGGAGAAATATAATGTATAAATGTTAACAAAATCCTGCAGAAAAAAGTCATTTTTAATCTATATAGAAAAAATTACCTTCATCTACATCTATTGTAAAAACAACCTATCTCTGACATGCCTAAATGTTTGGGGTCCCTGAACTCATCAGACATTCATGTTATAACCAAGCAAATTCTGTGTACCTATTAACTTTCACTGAGAATAACATAAAGATATAACATAAACAATAATAGCTTTAAATCGTTCTATGATGAACTGTACCATATGTTTCTATCTGGACTTCTCAGAATTCCTATTACCCAAAAGCTTGAACAGCTGCTGCTATTTTACAGATAACTGCTGTGAGATACATTTTGTCCTTCTCTGTGTTGATTTCTCCTTCTGTCTCTGTGGAGGCTTATCACATTCTTCCTTAGTATGTCTGCTTTCTTCCCAAGTTCATTTTCCAAACTGACTACTTTTATCCAAGAAAACATCTTCCAGGTTTGTCTTTCCAAAATACATGAAAATGGGTGATAAAGATTTACCCTTCTGCTTACTCTGTATTCTGAAGAAACATTTAGATTAGGTCTGACCTTTAAAAATGTAGCACACTTTCTCTCATCCCCAAGTAATGGAATGGGATTTTTCTCCAGAGCTGCTGTGTGATACAAAGTATCAAGGACCTATATACCAAAGCAAGAGCAGGTTAGCTGCTCTTTCTGTCACGTAAATGAATTTAAAGAATATTTGTAAATTTGAACAGTTGTTGCCTAAAGATTAATTATAAGGAACAGATAAAGGGTTAAAATGTAACAAAATTATAACATGGAATGCTGAAGAGACTTTTACCTTTGTATTACTCAGCTATAAATACTAAATTATATATTTCATGTAAGTAGATATAATCCTGACTCTTTTATTGAGAAAATTTTGAATCAATCTCATCTCAATTTCTAAACTTTGTAGTTTTATAAAGACAGCGAGTGGAATAACATGATAGCGTGAAAACTGTGAATTGCATTTCTCAAACTATAGGATTATTAAATATGCTGAGTCCTGATTACATATGAAGACTGTTTTCCTGTAAGAAAAGCCAGCCTAAAGGAAGGATCTCCTGCATATTTAGAGAAATTCCTAGGCCACAGTGAACTATGAAATTAAACAGAGCTCTGATATCAGTGAGGATGTGTAGTTCCCCCCTTTTCTTAAAACACTTCCTTAACATGGAAAGCAGGGTGCTGTCTTGCAGGGCAGCTTATTCCTGCTTCACAAGCCCAATTGGAAAAGGTTACATCCCTGTGATTATTCTACTCAAACCCAGCCATCAATTTTGTTGTAAGGCTCACCTTCCCAAGAGAACTTACCTAAGAAAAATGGCTGAGAGCCCAAGAAAGACACAAAGAACGTTGATATATTTGAAAACTACAGACTTGCAACTCCTTAAATCACGTATCTACTTAAAAAGTCAGATTTAGCTCTCTGTAGTATATTAACTTTCATCAAATATGGCAGTGGTAATTTTTTTATTGACAGGTTTGCATCATCTATACTTTAGGAATGTATACATAATAATTTACTGTCACATGATAGAAAATTATCCCAACCAGGGCTGAAAATGATAGCAAGTTGCAAGCTTCCCTTTCATGTGTTTTATTTGGTGGGCTTCACACCACCCAAATAATAAACCTGAAAAGATTATAACTGGAGAAGAAAGAAGGGCAAATGCTCCCTGACCCAGAGGTGAAATATGAGTGGTAAACACTCATTCCCAGATTCAGGAATTGGCCGATTGCATACAAAAGGGATATAAAAACATAGACTTAGGAAAATTGTGCACATTTAGCTGAATTTAGGAAAACCCTCTTCTCCTTCAAGGAGCTAGGTATTACTGAAATCAAGGAGGCATTATTTTAGAAAATTTGTGACTTACTCAAATATTTAAGACAGTCATTTCCACTTCAACTACCGATGCGGGTTATTTCCCACTATAACAAGATTGTATATAAAGTAGTTTTCCTCTATCATTTTGGGGTAGATAACAGATTTTCTCCAAATTGTCTAATATATAGTCAAGAGAGTATACAAAAAGTTTTTTTAACTTTTAAGAAAGCCATATTTATCATTTATGTCCATGAGTTGTCACTTGATAAATGAAGTAGTCTTTATATCATATTTAGATATACTGTATAAGTGAAGCCACTTATGCAAATGTATTAAAATTCTCTTATACTTCTTTTTGTGGATTTCATATCAATAAAATTAGGTTATTTGTAGCATTTGGCTTGTATCATTAGTCCATATTTTGTTGCATTTATTCATATATTAGTGTGATAGATTTATATTATGTTATAATCTTCTGATCAAGACAGATGCAATATTCTGATCAGCTTGACTAAACTTTTGATGAGTGACTTCCAGTCTACAGCCCTTTGTTCCCCCTTTTCTTAGGACATTTTCTTTATATAATTTTTATTCCAGGTTTTTTCCTGCCCCTTCGAGATACAAATCTCCCAGCTTTGTGCAACCCAGGGTTGCCAGTCTTAAGGGCCTTAGAGTTTTCTCTTGTAATGTAAGCACCAATCTCTCGGCCTTTGTGGGAAGGAATCTAACTTAATTACCAATTAGCAAATACAGATGATCTAATCACATTGACCATCCTCCTAATATCCTTCAGTAATTTTCTACAATCTCATCTTATACTGTCTTAAAAACTATCCCACATTTTGTTTCAGTAGAAAAATATAACTTCACAGACCTAGGAAAGATTGGGCAAAATGAGAAAAGGATGTGTGGCTATGTCAAAAACATCTAGTGAGTTCTTAAGGTAGGTGAAAGGTTGATAATTGCTTTTTTAGACAAACTGGAAATTTAAACTGACACCAAAGGTAACAAAAAAAAGTAAGACATCTGACTGCCATCAGTCATCATTCAAGAAGAAAAATAGTAAAACATTAAAAGTTGAATAAAGTCAGGGTGAGGACTTACTTCTTGTCTTGAAGGTTGAGTTCACAATTTCTTTAGCCGTTAGCTAGAGAAAAGAGAGAAGCCAAGAGATAATTCCAAAAAGCTGGGATAGTATATACAAAAATACACAAGGAAATTCAAGCATGAAAGAGTAGTGAAGAAGTAGAAAAAGATTGAAAAAAAACTCTCAAAACTCAGTACATAAGTAGAGCAGTACAGACACATATCTACTGGGGTTGTGCAGGGGCACAGAAATACTGAGAAACTGCAATTTTAGTAGTCACATCATGTAAGCCAAAATATGTGTTCGGGTATACTTACATCCTCATTGTATTTATCTCTTTAGTATTTCTGTTTAAATGTTTAAAAATGTTTTGATTTCTGTTGTTTTGAGTATTTAAATTTTGAGTCTTGAAGTGCATTTCTATTTGTGTATCAGAAACTAAGCTACATCTGTGGGGGTTCCATATTTCTATTTCCAGTAATAGTCTGCTTCCATTAGCTAATTAGGAAGGATTCCATACAAGTAAATATCCCATACAAAGCATATTTATTTTCAAAAACATGGGAATATTTCTAAAAATCTTATCATACACATACACATACATAACATATTTCATACTTAATGTTCTTATTAGACAGCAATCAAAGTCAATATAATGCCTGTTAATGATCTAAGCACCATTCGAAATAGCCATTTGCCGCTGCAGTTTGCAGTGAGCTAACTCTGTGACTACTTTCCACATTTTTCATCACTGAGAGCTTTGGGAAGTTGCCATCCTCACATCTCCTTTCATCAGTATTCCTGCTTTCAAGAATTAAGTCTGTATGGCCAGTATTTCCTCTCACAAAGTAAAAGCTATTGTCAGCTGGGAAATATACTGAGTGGTTAGCTTTTTAAAATTCTTCATATGAAAATGTGAAGTTGTAGAGAGAAAACCAGATGACCAGCAAGTTGATCTTTGAGTAAGAAAATTGTACTCTTTGTTCTTTTGAATTCCTTAGCATCTAGTTATATCAGAACATGAATCAAAATTTAAATTCTTTTTTCTTCAAAATATTATAAGTTTATTAAATTTGGAAATTACAAAATTTAGGAAAAGGACATAAGAAGCTGTCTTACATTTCAAATTAGTGTGAAATGTCTCAGCTGATTTTTTTTTTCCCGGGGGGTGCTGGGGAAACAAACTCCTGGCCTTACGCTTCCTTAACAAGTGCTCTACCACTTGAGTTAAATCCCCAACCCCTGAAAGCTAATGATCTGCTTTTGCATAAAGAACTTAAATATACTTTGTCAAATCAAACTAGTTAAAATCATTTTGCAATAAAATTAACATTTTCAGATTCTAAGTCTGCAACTCATTATTTAAAATAAATGCAACTTCCCTCAATTCAATGGTAATATGTCAATGGTTTATTATAAACATATAAACCATCAAATTTAAATTTTATCACAAATAAAATAACTGATACATTTCATAGAGTCTTTCCAAATTCATGCAGTCTTTTTAACTTGTTAAACTGAAATATATAGGTACATATATTTTTCTCAGATGTGTAGTGAGTGTACATACAGAAAAACAATCTTAAGAGTGAAAATGGTAAAATAAATATCTTTCTCACCCAAGATCTGTGATCTTCTGATGGAGAAAACTGCCTGTTTTATTCCATGTTCATCATTCTGAAAATATGCAGTGCTTACAGAAAAATAAAAGCAAACTATAGCATTTTTTAGAACCACTTTTTTTCTCATATCTTCTTTCTGTATACATGCATGTAACTCATTCCTTATTTTTCACATAATAGTATTCCCTAATCATATCATTATTTAAAATTACTGCTGGACATTAGGTTGTTTCCCAGTCTGTGTTGCAAAATACACATTATCCATTTTTGTGCATATAAATTTGTGAAAAAGGATTTGAAGTGAATGGGTGAAAGGTGTGCCAAATGATATCGGTAAAGTTTGTCCCAATTACAAACCCAATTACAATATGTGATTTTCTTTTTTTCTAGCCCTCCTATCACATATCATCACAAAAGTTCTTAATCAATTTTTGCTTCACGGAAATCATTTCACCTTTTCACGTATATTGGTAAGTCATATATGTCTTGCATTTTCTAATGAGTTACAAGTTATCTGTTAAAATTTTTAAGAGTTCATGGGGATAACAAAGATAATACCTTAGCTATATTAAGCAGATGTGTTTCCAATTTGTCTTGGCTTATTGCTTTAGAAATGTAGAAACAAGGTCACATTTAGAACAGTGAATACAAGGTTAACTTGACTCTTCGTTTGATTAATTTGATTCAGTGACCCTAGTAAGGAAAAAAAATGCTCTACACAGTATCAAAAGAGAAAATAGGCATTCTAAATTGTTTAATCAAACTGTAACCTGTTCATATTCCAACATGTGTACTTTAAATATAAAAATTTAATTATGTGCATTATATAAAATATATACATTGATATGTATAAATGGTCACTGGAAGTTTTGAAGCACTCATTGATTTTTCTACTGGACTCTGAAATGAAATTGTGGAAAGGTATTTAAATTGACCTGAAAAAGAAATTCTATCACATGATATGTGTGTCAGACGCTGAAATACATGGGAGTGTATCTGAATTTAAAGCCCACTTAGGTATGTATTTATAAATATTAAGAGTCTTGAAGATGGAATTCCATTACAAGCACATAATAAAAGTACATTTATTTTTAAAATATATTGCCAAAATTGAGTTCCAAATAGATAAAGAGGGGCTGGGGATTTAGCTCAGTGGTTAGTGTACTTGCCTTGCAAGCACAAGGCCCTGAGTTCAATCCCCAGCACCAAAAAAAAAAAGACAAATAGGTAAAGAAAAATTTAGAAGGCCAAAATTCTTGCCTCTTCCATGAAAAAAATACATTTATTTTAATTCTGGATATTGTTTTTCTATTTTTCTACATATATTCATAATAGACTTTTATGGGGAATGTTTAGTTTATTAAATAAAAATTGTATTTTATTGGTCATAAAGTATATATTGAATTTGTTCATTGATTTGGTGATTCCTTTCTTCCTATACGCCTTTTCTTCCCTCCTCCCTTCCTCCCTTCTACTCATATCTTCACATATACATAACACCTCTCACCTCACAATTTAAGTTTCATTACTCCTAAAAGATTTTGGTTTAGGTAATTATTAAACACTACCTACTGCATATTTGAGTTTTGTTGACAGATTCATTATCAGCATGATTTTTGATTGGGAAGATTATTGTATGCATTGATGTGAAATATGTGCATAATTATGTTATCATATTTTATGTAATGCCTTGTGTTTTGAAAAACTTGTTATTTTAACTTTGGCCATAGGCTTTATTTGGTGTGTTTGTGTATGTGTGTTAAGAGTTCTCCTAGATTACTTTGGAATGATTATAAACTGTGTTTAAGTCTCATGTTGTTACCATTATAACTTTTTAGTAGGTGTATTTTTCCATGCTTCTCTTCTGATTTGCAGTACTTAGAAATTTTATAGCATCTTAATTTATGATTTGCCACTAGACAAAGACAAGGAAGATTTTCAGTTTGTCTCCTCCACTCCTTGACTTACATTCCTAATTTAAGTAAGAGTATTATGATTCTAAATGTACACCGACTAAATTTATAACTTCATATCCTTCTGTTCTTGGGTTTATCAGCCTTAAAGAATAGTGACTTCTATTATGCGAGAAGAAAACTATATGTATAGCTTTCTATGTTCTTTTACTTTTTATCTTGAGATTTCTGGAACTTGCATGAATATTGTGGTTTGTAATTTGTATTATGACTCAGTTTTGTACACACAAATATGCCAATTTTTAAAATTAATTTCCCACATGTAAGTGAATTAGCATCAGATCTTTATAATGACTTTTCCATTCTACTGTGTTTGTGTTTGTTTACGTCTTAGAATTTTTAGAAGGGTTTAGAGAAAATAATTCCCTAAGTTTTTGCAATATTTGAAAAACATATAATTTTGCCTATTCTTAGAATGCAATGTCCTTGGTCACACATAACTTGAGAAATGTGGAGGCAATGACTTTCTGGTGTGTTGTAGTAAAAGAAAAGCTGATTTTTCCACTTACAGAAAACTTTCTGCCTGGGTGCTAGTAGGCATCTTTACTTTTGAAACCCTGTGACTTTTTCGAACACAGCTTACTTTAAAATCAACTTGCAACAATGTTTCTTTTATGTAATTTGCTTTTTTTAAAAATTTTTATTTTTACCAAGAACATGTATTGGTACATTGTATCCATAATGATCATAATCAACATGGTTATTTTGTACCTGTACATGATGTATTTTAGTTCCCTCCAGACCCCTCTTTTCCATTCACCCACCCCTCCCTATTTGCAACAAGTTTATTTACATTTTTCCATTTTTTTTCCCTTTTGACTTACTTTTCTTTTAACCTTCCTTCTTTATCTCCCTTTTCCTTATCTAGTTCTCCTCTCTTTTGAATACTATCTTTTTTACTTTTTTACATAATATCTATTCTAGTCCTTTGTCCTTATTTACTCTTATGGTTTCTTATATCAGCGAAACAATTCAATGTGTACTGCTAAGTGTCTGATTTATTTCACTTAATAGTATGTTCTCAAGGAACATCCATTTACATACGAATGACTCTAGTTTATCCTTTTTTATGGTGGTGTAGTACTCCATTGTGCAGAAAAACCACATCTTCTTAAGCCATTCATCAGTTGTTGGGCATTTAGGTTGTTTCCAAGACTTAGCTATTACAAATTGTGCTGCTGTGAACATGGTTGTACATATATCACTGTGATAAGATGATTTTAATTCTTCTGGGAAGATACCCAGCAGAGGAATAGCTGGGTCAAATGGAACCTCAAGGTGTAGTTTTCTGAGGAATCTCCACACTGATTTCCACAGTGGTTGGACCAGTCTACATTCCCACCAACAGTGGAGGAGGGTTCCTTTTTCCCCGCAGCCCCGCCAGCACTTGTTATTGGTTGATTTCTTGTGTGTGTTTTGTTTTTGTGTTTTTTTTTTTTTTTGCGGGGGGGGGGTGCCAGGGATCGAACTTGGGGCCTTGTGCTTGCGAGACAGGCACTCTAACCACTGAGCTAAATCCCCAGCCCCTATTGCTTGATTTCTTGATAATAGCTAGTCTTTCTGGAGTGAGATGGTATCTTAGTGTTGTATAGATCTGCATCTCTCGAATGACCAATGATGTTGAACATTTTTTCATATATTTATTTACTATTTTTATTTCTTCATCTGAGAAATGTTTATTAATTTCAGATGCCCATTTTTGGATAGGGTCTTTAAATTTGGGGAATTTGATTTTTTTTGAGTTCTTTATATATTCTAGATGTTAGATCTTTGTCTGAGGGACAACTGGCAAACATTTTTTCCCAGTCTGTGGTTTTTCGCCCCACTCTATTAGTAATTTCTTTTGCTGTGCAAAAGCCTCTTAATAGGATGTGGTCCCAAACATTGATTCTTTGTATTGATTCCTGTGTAGTATGGGTTGTGTTCATAAATTTTTTTCCAACCTCTATGTCTTCGAGAGTTCTTCCTATTTTATTTTCCAGGAGATTTAGTGCTTCTGTTTTAATGTTTAGATCTTTGATCCACTTTGATTTTAGCTTAGTACATGGTGAGAGACATCTATCTAGTTTTAGTTTTCGGCATGTGGTAAGCCAATTTTTCCAGCACCATTTATTAAAGAGGCTATCTTTCTTCCAGTGAGGGTGTTTGGCTCCTTTGTTGAAGATGAGGTATTTGAGTGTGTTTGGAGTTATTTCTGCATCTTCTAGCCTGTTCCATTGGTCCTCGAGTCTGTCTTCATGCCAATACCATGCTGTTTTTATCAAAGAAGCTTTATAATATAATTGTGTCTAGAAATTACTGTAAACCCCAAAGGCTAAACATAGTTTTTGGGGTGATACTCTTTTGAGGTGAAATCTGACATGTCACCTTTCAATAAGGCCTCAAATTCAAAAGTACTTAATTTGACCTTGCTTCAGGGAGCTACTTGTAGCTATAATAGGGCAACGGGAAAAACTTCCTGCAAACAGACATGGTTCTTGACATAATTTAGTGATTGTCTTTTTTAGGTATGGCTCACCTTTTCTGCTTTTCCTGTTCACTGGGGCCAGCAAGATGAATGCAATATCCATTTAATGTCCAAAGTTTTAGTGTGAATTGGGAAATGAAGCAGGAATATTATCATGTGTGGTTTTTGGTAACACATGCCTCGCTACTTTTTCTTTTAGCAGAATTTGAAGTACTTTGGTTCTTTTTTCAGGGTGGGTGGAGTAAGCTTCAATTCACCCAGAAAGGTACTTACTTAAACCAAAAAGTACTCATAATTCTCTGAGGCTCAGGGCATTTCAGTGACGTCTACCTGCCAGTCACCATTAGGAAACTCACCTTAGTATTGAGTTCTCATCACTGAGGGCTCTGGAGTCATTTTAGCATTATTTTTGACACAAATGAAGGAGCTCTACACAACACAATCCACTACCCAGTATAGGTTGGAACAGTCACATACTCTGAGTTTTGATCATGCCCCCAATCCTTATCCTAGCTGCCTCCTTCCGACATTGTTCTTTCATCTCTTGATCACCCTTTATAACATCTAATCATCTTTGTCCTATTGTCAGGTAATTTGTTTATTTCTCTTGTAATTAGTTTTAGTTTCTACATGAGAATAAACACACAATAATGGTCTTTCTGTTTCTGACTTATTTGATTGAACATGATGTATTCCATTTCAATCATTTTCTTGCAAATAACAGTATTTCATTCTTCTCTGTGGTTGGATAATACTTCAGGGTGTATATATGCCATATTTTCTTTTATCTATTCATCTGTCAATGGGCACCTCTGTGATTCTGTATCTAGGCTGTTGTGAATAGTGCCAAAATAAAAATGGGTATATCAATTGCTTGTTGGCCTTTTGGCTATGATCAAGTGTAGTAAAAATGGGTATATCTTCTCATGATGGCTACTGGATATAGAGAGCATCTTACAGATGCTTAGCTGAGATCTAAATTGGGAATCCAGATGTGACAAAAGCCCACCATTCCCCACAAAACCCTGTTGCAGGTGAATAGTAAGGGCCTATAGGAAAGTAATATTTTTTCTCTGGTGGTACTTCCTTTGAACTTTTGAAATAATAAACCCCAGATGCACAAACTGCTGCTTGCAGAATTGAGCCATTTTCTGAGGTACCTTATATCCACAATCTGCCAGGTGATTTAGTGTCTTAATGGTGTCAGCCAGACACGGTTTGTGAGACCAGCAATCAGTGAGTCATCAACACACTGTAATAACAATCCTTCTCTTAACTCTGCAGAACATATGTCTTTAGCCAGGGCTTTTCCAAATGTGATGGGAGAATTTTTTAATCCCTATGGAAGCACCGTTTAAGAAAATTGTTTTTACAACCCTAGCATGAATGCAACCCTTGCCATTCAGATTAAATGAAAGCTGGGACTATTCTTCCAAAGGTATACAAAAGAAGGCATCCTTTTGATCTAACAAAAAGAACTAGTTGTGTACAATTTTGAGATATTTCTAAATAAAGTATAAGGCTTTAGTACCAGTGGGTGAATATCATGCACAACTTTTATTTATGGCTCATAGGTCGTGTACGAATCAATAATCACCAGAATGAGACTTCTCAACTGGAAGAATCACAGTTTTGTAAGGAAACAGAAAGAGCCTAATCAAATTGCATGTTAAAATTGCATGAGTGTCCTTTCATGCTTTCTGTTTTAGGAAGAAAATTATTTTCAAGATTGAGGTTTGTTACAGTTTAGATTTAAAACGTCCCCCAAAAGTTTCATGTTCAGAAGTAGGGTTTTTAGAAGTTAACTGGACCATGGGTGCACTATGCTCAGCAGTGTATTAGTTCATTAACCAGTTCCTCTGAATAGGCTGTTCAGAGGTAGGGTAGGGTTGGAAGAAGCAAATCACTGAGGCTGTACCTCAGTGAGAATATACCAAGTAGGGTATATTCTTGTCCCCAAATTTTCCATTTACTCTGCTTCCTGGCTGTTATCATGTAGACAGATATCCTCTCTCATGCCCTTGCACCATGCTATTTCTGTCTTAGAGATTTCCAACCATGGACTGAGACCACCAAGACTCTGAGCCAAAATGAATCTTTCCTGCTTCAAGATGCAAGTGTTGGGTATTTTATTCCAGCAGTCAGAAAAGTGACTAATACAGTGAATTGTTTCCAGGACTAGGGGGCTGGGGCTGTTGATATAACTCTACCTGACATGTGGTTTAGAAGTTTTCAAAACTGGTTAATGAGAAAAATATGGAAAACTCTGGAGAAGTGGTCTAGAGATGCACTACGCTGCTGTAAGCAAAGTTGGATGGGTAATTCTGGTCAGAGCTCGTAAAACAAGAATGCTAAAAGAAATGGGCCAGGATCAGAGAGTTTCAGTAGGCAACAAGGATTCCATTGACAGGCTGTGACATAGGTACATCTGGCTGTTTTCAGGAAGATATATGTCAGAACTGGGAGCAAAAAGAACCAAAAGATGAGAAAAGTTTGTTGTTGCCCCAGAAAGTGCCTGAAAAGTTGGGACAAAGGAAAGCAATATTGCTGAAAAGATGAGCATTAAAAAGAAGCCAAGTACTTGGCATAGAGAAATAGGAAAGATGACTTGAAGGCATTTTAGAAATTGGCCAGGCTCCAATTTTCACAGGTTTAAGGGCCAAAAGTTTAAAACTTTGCTGTAAAAAGACTAGAACAACCTTCTCATTCCAGGCCACAGATGCAAGTTCAAACATCCAAGTTTCTCCAAGTTCAGACATCCAGGTTCTCGTACGCTGCTGCAGCAGTGGTTCAAAGGGATCAGTCTGCTGTGTAAGCCAGCAGACATTACATTATCCATGTGGGTGCTTGTTTTTATGTCATGCATAATGTAAGAGTTATGAGGTCATGGAGGCTTCCAGATTTCAGTAGAAGGCCAGAGAGCCAGACAAAAAGTATATGATAAGGTCACAGTCATTGCCATGAGCCCTAAAGAGGGTGATGCATGAAGCCATGAGAATGAACATAAGGGTACACTAGAAAACTCCAAAAGTGGAGGCTACCAGGAATGTGGAACATCTGGAAGCAAATTTCCTGGCAGCTAGCATATCTAGCCCAGGAAAGAGACCATCTGGGCTGCAACTAGCAGGGCCACAGGGGCAGGGTTGTGCAAGCCCTTTGGAGCTTGTATTTCATCACAACCAGCCCTGGGTGCTTGACATGGTCTATACCATTTAATATTTCCGTCCTAGGTTTCCATCTCAGTATGGTCTAATCCATTTCATCCTCCATTGCATCCTTTGGAATGGAAATGTTTACCTTGTGCATTGTATGTTGGAAGTATTTAACTATCTTCTCAGTTTTTACAGAGGCTCACAATTGAAAATTTGCCTTACATCTCAGAGGTGATTTTAGAATTGAATGTTTTAGCAGTGTTGGAACTGTTAAGAGTTGGCTGCTCTTAGAGATGGACTAAATAAATTTACATAATGAGATGGACATAAACCTTTTGGCGGTCGGTATCAGAATGTTATGGTTTGGATCTAAAATATCCCTGAATTGTCTTGTGTTCAGAGGTGGAACTTTTCAAAGGTTATTGTGTCTTGGTGGCGCTATACTAATCAGTGATAAATCCACTCATGATTTCATAGCTGAGTACGCCGTGAGGAAATGAGGCCTCTCAGGAGAATCAAGTCAGTGGTGTTTTGCCTGGTAGGGTATAGTTTAGTCTCTGGTTCCCCCCACTCCCCCGCCCCTGCTTCCTGACTGCCGTAACGTAAGAAGCTTTCCTCTAGAAGACACCTTAACTAAGTCATTTTGGCCTTGGAGGCTTCCAGTCATGGACTGAACTCAATGAAAATGTGAGTCAAAATAATTCTCTCCTCTTTTAAGTTTCAAGTCTCAGGTATTTTGCCCCAGTAACATAAAGTCATGCATACAGGGTTACATGCTCTTCCTTTAATTTCATTTTTCCTGTTTCAAACACCAGGTATTTTATTTCTTATTTACATCATTTTTATTAGTACATGTTCGCAGTACATAATGTTTACATTCATTGCAAGGAATGAGTACTTGTACATAACACATCTTAATTCTTCTCACCTCTTCTTCCTCTCCCCCTCCTTCTCCTCTATCCTTCTCTTGGTCTCTCCCATTTGCAAAAGATCAACTACCCTGTTTTCTATTATCTATCTTTTATTTTCCTCTTTAATTGACTTATACTTTTGGATTCTCATATAAGATAAACCCTGTGATATTAAGCTGGTTTGTCTGACTTACTGCCCTAAATGTTATTGTATCAAGGTGTATTCATTTTCTTAGAAATGACTCAATTTTACTTCATAACACAGCAGTAGTCTATTGTGTATAAATATCACATTTTTCATCTGTTGATGGTCATAAAGGTTGCTTTCAATTCTTAGCTATTAGGGGTGGTGAGGCTATAAATTTGGGTATGCATATGTTACTGTAATGTTTTTAACACTCTCTGGAAGATACCTAGAAGGGGAATAGTTGAGTTGAATGTAATTTCTATTTTTAGTTTTTTGAGAAATCTCTATACTTACTTCCATAGTGGTTGTCATAGTTTACATTTGCACCAAGAATGTAACAGAATTCCTTTTCCCCACAGCCTTGCCGACATTTGTTACTTGATTTCTTGATGGTAGTTATGATTTCTAAAACACAATCTTAGTGTTGTTTTAATTTACATAATATCTAATGGTCAGAAATGTTGAACATTTTTTCATATATTTATTGGCCAATTGTATTACTTCTCCTGTGAATTGTCCATTCATTTCAGTTGCCCATTTCTTGATTGGATCTTTTATTTTGAGGGATCTAATTTTTGGGGGGCTGTTATATATTCTAGACATTAGTCCGGTGGCCAAGGAGTAGCTGCCCATTTTCTTTCCATTCTGTAGGTTATCCTTCATGCTGCTGCCTGTGGTCTTTGGTGTGCAGAAGCTTTTGAATTTGATATAATCAATCAAATTGATTCTTGATGTTATTTTCTATTCAATAGGAATTCTGTTCAGAAAGACTTTGCCTATAACTGTGTTTTCAAGAGTTTTACCTATTCGTACCAAGATGCATCATGTATAGGTACAGAATAAATGTAATGAATGTGACCATTGTATGTAGAATGTACCAATACATGTTCTAGGTTTAAAATTAAAAAAAAGAGTTTTACCTATTCTTTTGCCCAGCAGATTGTATGTTTTAATATTTACATCTTCGATCTAATTTGATTTTCATATAGTACACAGTGTGAGTCTAGATTCAGTCATCTGTGTGTGATAGCCACTTTTGCCAGCACCATTTGCTAAAGAGGCTGTCTTCCCTCCAGCATGTTTTGGTCATGCAGTCAAAGACGAGATGACTGAATGTGCCTGGAGTCATTTCTCCATCCTTTACTCTGTCCCATTATTCCATATGCTTGTTTTGGTCTCAGTATCATGTTGTTTTTATCACGGTAGCTCTGTAATGTAACTTGAAATTCCAGGTTGTGATGCCTCCTACTTTGGTCTTTTTGCCCAGTATTGCTTTGACGATTTCTAGGGTCCTTCTGGTTTGGTAATAATTTTAGGATTGTTTCTTCTAGTTGTGTGAGGAATGCTGTTGGTATTTTCACTGAGATTGTAATAAACCTCATATATATGTGTGTGTGTATATAATACACACACACATATATATGAGTTTTGATATGTATATATCAAAGTATATATGAGTTTTGATAGTGAAGCTGTTTTTGGCAATATTAATTCTGGCTATCCAAAAACAGGGAATAACCTGAAAATTTCTTTTCTTTTTAAAAATAATTTTATTGGTACAATTTTTATATACATAATGATCACATTCATCATAGGAAATTTGTACCTGTACATAATATATTTTGATCCTTTTCCCCCATCTCACTCCCCTCCCTTCAGCCCTTCTTCTCTTCCTTATTCATAAAAGCTTTGTTCCTATTTTTTTCTTATATTCTCTTTTTTTTTCCCTTTTCCATTCCTTCCCTCCCCTTCCTCCTCCCTTCTTTCTCTTCCCATTTGAACATTCTCTTCCTGCTTCACAATATCTATCATCTATTATGATCCTTATTTAGACTTTGGTTTCTCTCACAAGAGAAACGATGAAATATTTAAATATGTATGTCCAGTTTATTTCACTTAAAATTATGTTCTCAAGGTGCATCCATTTACCTAAACATGTCTCAAGTTTATCCTTTATGGCAGAGTAGTAACGCATTCTATATAAAGACCGCTTTTCTTTTTTAATCCATTGATCAGTTGACGGGCATCTGGGCTGTTTTCAAGATTTAGCTATTAAAAATTGTGCAGCTATAAGCATGGATGTGCTTTTATCACTGTGGTATGATGCTTTTAACTCTTTTGGGAAGTTACCAAGAAGAAGAATAGCTGGGTCAAATGGAATCTCTGTTTTTAGTTTTTTAAGGAATCTCCACACTGATTTCCATATTGGTTGTAGCAATTTACACTCCTAATGGTAGAGCAGGGCTCCTGTGTCCCCACAGCATCGCCAGCATCAGTCATTGCTTGATTTCTTGATGATAGCTGTTTTTTCCTAGAGTGAGATGAAATCTCAGTGTTGATTTAATTTGCATTTTGAAATTTTCTTTTATAACTAAATCCTTGTCTGGTTTTAGAATCAAGGTAATGCTAGCTTCTAGAAATGAGTTTCATACTACTCTTTCCTTTTCAATTTCATTAAAGAGTTCAAGGAGTGTTTAGAATTAGATCTACCCTGAAGTTCTTGTAGAATACAGAGGTGAATCTATCATGTCCTGGGCTTTTCTTAGTTGGTAGAATTTTTTTATTACTGCATCGATTTCATTTCCTGTTATTGAATTATTTGGGCTTTTAAAATCTGTTTGGTTCAGTTTTAGTAATTCATATGTATCTAGGAGTCTATCCATGTCTTCTGAATTCTCCAGTTCACTAAAGTCCAGGTTTTCAAAGCAGTTACTAATAATCTTCTAGATTTCAGAACTGTCTGCTTTGATTTTAACTTTTTTTGCATTTCTAATTGTATTGATTTGGAATTTTTCTTTCCTTTTTTGTATGACTCACTAAGGGTTTCATATTTTGTTCATTCTTTTCAAGAACCATCTCCTTCATTAATGCTTTGTATTGCTTTGTTAGTCTATATGTCATTAATTTCTCCTCTAATATTTATAATTTTTTTCTTTTTTTAGCTTTGGACTTATTCTTGTATTTCTATGACCCTGAATAGCAACATTTGGTTGTTTATGTTGCCTTGCTCATTATTCATCTGATGTGGGCATTCATACATATAAATTGCTTTCATTGTGTCCTACAGTTTCTGGCATTTTGTAGTGGCATTATTGCTTGATTCTAGGAACTGTGTAATATATTCCTTGTTTTCCTCTGTGACACATTGACTATTAAAGGACATAGTGTTTAATCTCCATGTTTGGCATAATGTCTGTGGTTTCTTTTGTTATTGATTTCCAGTATCATTGTACTATACTTTGATAATATGCATAGGATAATTTCAAATTTTTATTTATTTAACCATGTTTTATGGGCTGTTATGTGCTTTAATATGGAGAAAGTCCCAAACACTGCTGAAGAATGTGTATTCTCTTTTTGTTGGGGGAACATTTTGGAGATATCTATTAAATCCTTTTGTTCAAAACTGTGGTTCAACTCTGATAGTTCTTTGTTGATTTTTTTGTCTAGTAATCTGTCTATTCATGATAGTGGAATATTTAATTTCCCCAGTATAATTGTGTTGATGTTTATCGAATCTTTATGTCCAGTGCTGTTTGTTTCATAAAGTTGAGTGCCCTTCTGTTTATTGCAAATATATTTATAATTCTTATCTGTTCTTGTGTAATAATTTCCTTAAGCAATATGTACAGATCTCCTTTTCCTCTTTTGATTAAGTTTGGCTTGCAGTGCACTTTATCTGAAATTAAAATAGCTACTCCTGCTTGTTTTCTTGTTCCCATTGTATGGAATATTGTTTCACATACTTTGATTTTTGTTGTTGTTGTTGTTGTTGTTGTTGTTGTTTTTTGTTTTTGAGACAGGGTCTTACTGTGTAGTTCAGACTGGCCGTGAACTCACTATGCACCCAACCGGTCTTGACCTCCTGGCAATCCTTTTGCCTCAGCCTACTGAGTGCTGGGATCACAGGTGTGTGCCACCATGCCAGGCTTATCCTTTGAATTTTAGTCTGTGAATTTCCTTTTTGATTAAATGTGTTTCTTGTATACAATATATCATTGGGTTGTTTTTTTTTTTTTATGAATTCTGTGAATTTGTGTCTTTTGATTGGGGAATTGAGAAGAACTTTTTCTTCATACTTCATACTCAAAATCCCACAAGTCTCACACAAGTATATAATCTTGAAAACAGATGAAGCCAAGCAACAAATAACTTACAAAGGTAAAGCCATCAGACTTACAGCAGAATCTCAACACAAACCTTAAAGGCCAGGAGAGATTAGAGTGTAGGGTTTTGAGCCCTAAAACATTTCCCTACCCAGACTAATATATCCTGCAAAACTATCTTTCAAAATTGATGGAGAAACCAGACACTTACATGACAAAGAGCACCGTAACAAATTTATGACCACTAATCCAGCACACCAAAAGTTCTAAAGTATATCCTAAAAACAACAAAGCCAACAATGCTACAAAGTCTGATAGAATGAATGTACCATTCAGGGTGATCAATTAAACAGAAATGGGTGGGAGAGAGAAAATCAGCAACCTGAAAGTAATACAGGAATAAGTCGATTCTTTTCAGTAATAATTTTCTTATGGTTTGTGTCTAGATGACCCCCCCAAAGCCTCTTGGGGTCATAGGTGGAGGTTTTTCAGAGGTGGCTGAATTTAGAGTGTGTGATGCTGGGATTGAGGGAGTGTGATTAGTAAATCAATCCACTTATTGGTGTGGCACTGCCCTAATCCTGGCAGCCTGACTAAGATATAAAGGGCAGAAAGAAGCCACTTAGGCTTCTTGCTTGCCTTGCTGCCTTCTGCCTGTCTGTCGTGCCACCCTGCCTTGGACCCAGATGATTATGGATCTACAAACTGTGAGCTAAATAAACTTTGCCTCCTTTAACTTTGGGTGTTGGGTATTTTGTCTCAGCAAAGAGAAAAGTAACAAAGACAATTCTCAATGGGAATGGTCTCAATTCCTCAATCAAAGAAAACAAGCAAGAGTAGCTACTTTAATTTCAGTGTAAATTTAGTAAAGTTGTCATTAACTGAAAGTTCATGATGCTCACAAAGCAATGAATTTATCACATGTCTATAGGTATTTGATTAGCTATCATTAATTAGTTCAGAGAAGACATTTAATTTTAGTTTTTAGTTGATACATAAAATTATACGTATTTATACTTCTGGGAAGCCAATGGTATTATTCTATTTCTTACTATATACCCATGTGAATACAAATACATTCTAACTGAGATCATAATGATAAGTAGAACTTAATTTGATAATTAGAATTAAATTTAGCCAGGATAGTTTCTCCTCTAACTAGTCTCAGAAAAATTGACTGTAAATAACCACATACTGTCCTATCTTATGATTGCACTCTAAGTGATTGAACCGCTCCTCCAGTATGCCGTCTAGTTTTTCCCTTCATGTGTGTCTACATACATAAATGTGTATATTTATATATGAGCATAAAATCTTATTCTATTTGTATAAACTTTATCAAATATAACATTGAGGTACTAATATGATTATAAAATTAAATATTGAGGTAACTAATACAATTACTTTTTATTTCCAATGTTTAGAATATTTTTCAGAACAATTTCTATCTACATACCATTCCTCAAATCATGAAAGGTGTTAATTTTGCCATACACTTACTCAGCTTAGTATTTTGAAAAATCGTTTCATTGTGTACATGTATATTTTAATTATGGTATGTTTGAAATTCTTTCCCCATGTTTATTATATACCTAATACTTTGCTGATTTGCCTATAAGTAAACTTGGTTAAATTAATTACCATTACATACCCTTTTTGATTTTCTTCTGGATAAATTTAGGTCTTTAATTTTTCTGAATATTTGCTTCCAGAGTAAATATGCTTTTACCTCCATCATCTTGATAAAAATATTTGCAGTTTTAGTGTTTCATCCCCTTTGAAAGGAGGAAAAAGAAAGAGAATGCATGGATGTATATGAGAGAAAGCATACATTTCTCTTTCCTGCCTATAGTTAAAGTGCTCTGCTACTGATTTCTCTTATGATTAGAAATAATGAAAGTCACCAGCAAAAGATTATAACCATCTCTAATCAGGTTAGCGCAAATTATTTAGGCTTCTGCCTGAGGTACTTTGTGAAAGAAATTTAATTAAGAGAAAATAACATTGTCAATTAAAAATAGAATGAAAAGCAGGTCATGACTGAAATGTAGTTTCTTTAGAATCAAAGAAATACAGTATAATTAACAGAAGCCTAATTGGAAAATGTGAAGACTTGGATAATTTCTCTGTCATTTTGTTCATCTATAATTGAACATAGAGTATTTGAGCATGAAATAAATAAAATAATAGGATTAAATTATATTGTGATGAGGAAAATTAGTAAAATTAATCTTTTAAGTATTTAAACTATTATTCTTAAAGATCAATACCAAGTTTTCCCTTTTAAAGTTGGGTGTTTTCTAGAATTAGGCAGATGTATGCAAGTCTTATCACATTTCTCTGATATGAAAAATAAAAAAGAAAAAGGAAACATTTTTCCCGCTGGGATTGTTAAACTAAGGAGACATAAGACTAGTCTAGACTGGCATAAAAAAAATACATTTATTGAGAGTACCTATCAACTTCAGAAAACTAGTGAGTATTAGAAGTAGTAACATTCACATACAGTATTTCTCATGTTTACTATATACCTAACATTGATGCACTTTGCCTTAAAATTAAATTATAATTCTGTAGGGAAATTTGTAGCTGAAGTAAGTATTGAGTCCAACATTTTCTTATGTATTTTATCAATCTTGAAACTTAAAGAATAAGAAAGTATTATTAAAACATAATATACTTCAGAATGTTGGGAACCAAACATGATAGAATTCTATAAATATTACCTGATTTCAGAACTGCTTGCAAGAATATACACATAAGTATATCCAAGAATTAGACTTTGAGAAGTTGGAAATGAATTGAAAGTAATGCCACATGAAGAAAAGTAGAGTGACAGAATATGGCTGGTTGAGGAGAAGCAAGTTTTGAGCTGCTTGAGTGACCTGGTACAACATAAAAAGCTTAAAAGTGTGAAACGTGACATTATTTCTTGCCCTTACATGTAAAAATATTTAGAACAATTTTCAAGTGTTAACAGATACTACCGGTAAAATAATTGGCAATATCTTTTTCAGAATTATTTTCCTTGTTGAAGATTTGTCATTCATATTTTTCTAATACCATATAACAAAAGGTATTAGAAAAGGTGTCATCCTCTTTTCTAGTATGACGGGTTAACAGATATTTATGGCTTAGACCGAAAACCCAGAAGTGCCTTGTTTTCTCTTCCAGTAAAATGATTATTATCAAAGTGTTGTGTGTAGCTTGCTGTGGTCATTGTGCCAGCCTTCCTCTTAGCCATTCTTTCCACTATACATCCCAACCTTCTCACCTTCTAAGAAGATGCCTTATCGCAACTGCTTGAGAGGTCAAGGCCTTTTATTTTAATAATGGAGTTAATAACCAAAGACACAAAATAATAGAGGGGAGAACAAGATAACAGTTGAGTAAGAACTAAGGTGCTCTCCCTCTACAGATATAACAAGTTGAGCAGCTATTCACACACTAAACTATCAGCATAAGAACTAAAAAAAACAAAACAAAACAAAACAAAACAAAACAAAACAAAAAAACGGGTAGGAGACTGACTATAAGGTCTGCTTTCAGTACAACAAGACAAAGACACATTGAAATGGGAAGAATAGTTTATCATGACACATTCAACCCCAACTCCAACTCCAGGTAACCCAAGACACAAAAAGGCACCTCCTTCTCACGGAAGGGGGAATTAAGTCCAAGCTTTAGGTATGAAACCCACTACCCCTGAACTCTACTGCCAGGACAACACATGAGGGCTAAGCTGCCAGGAATGCCCTGGGCCAGGTAGCAAATAGATCGCCTTCACCACTTTTCTTCAAACCTTGAGTAGCACAGCAGGATGCTACTTGCTGGAGAACACAGGTCATGGGCTTTGTAACAGAGCCTAGTGCCAAGCCCATTGCAGTGAGACTAAGTGCCGAAAACCTCATATACAGGCCAGAGCTCACAGAGCCTTCTAACCTAGCTCTAGCATCAGACAGAGACCTGCACGCCTGTAGGACAGACCGGATTTCAGCATAGGAGCAGACCTGGGGAAGACTCGCCGCTCTGCCAAGATTCTGCATGTCCTTGCAGAAGTTGACTCAGCAACAGCCCAGGTGGCCAAGAACATGCCTTTACCAACATAACATCACTCGCAGAATAACAGAGCACAAGGCTACATTTTTCTGGAGGTAGTACCCATAAAGTTTTGCCCTGGAAGTGAGTGCTGGATTAGTGAAACTTAACAATGGGCAGATCCTAATGGCTGCCACCCCTAGTCTGCCTATGGATGGAGGCTCTAGAAAAGATCCATTGTAAGGAAAAGATACATGACCCCCATCTTTTAACATTCTATTACAGTTAGCATCACCTGTAGCTTGTTGCAGAAGTCTTGGGTTACAAATTTATATCATTAATAATAGGCCATTGGTCCTAAAACTAGGGTTGTGCTGGTGTTGGGGCTCACACTATGACACAACTTGGTGCAGTTGGTGGCCACAAGTGTGAAACAGAAGTCTAG
The DNA here is from genome assembly GCA_004026905.1 of Hystrix cristata. Lineage (NCBI taxonomy): Eukaryota > Metazoa > Chordata > Mammalia > Rodentia > Hystricidae > Hystrix > Hystrix cristata. The sequence continues at coordinate 27,330 of PVJO010010546.1, forward strand.
AGCTGGCCCATCCATGGTGACTGCCCAGAGCTAGGCAGAATGTGTCTGATGTAGGCCAACAACCGTGGAGAAGGCATCTAGGCCAGCTTGGATCTTGGAAAGATGACCTTCTCTGGGAACGTTCCTGTTTCTCTGTGAATAATACATGAACAGTTTTGTGGCAAAACTGGGTTGGATTGCTCTCTAGTACTGACACCACTCAGACTACTGACAATTCTGGGCCTGGCCTCCACCTAGTGCTGAAGGTAGTGTCAGTGATACTGCGTTCACAGAAAATAAGTTAGTCTCTGTAAAGAAAGTCACAAAGCCAGGTTAGGAAGAATGGAACAAATACCCGATCCCCCAATGCTCAGATGACGTTGTATACTAAGAAGCATTAGGAGCTTCCCAGAAAACAACCATCTTACTTATCGCTCAAAATAACATGCCAGAAACTGACAAGATGTTTATCAGTATGGAAGAAGTCTGAATTTGAAACAACTAATTTGAAGAAAACTGGAAGCAGCAAAAAATCCAGAGAAGTATCAATCTTCTAATAGAAAAACTTAGAGATAAAAGCAAATTAAATCAAACAAATTTTTGGGTTAAAAATGTACTCAGTAAAATAAAAATTGAGACAAAACATCAATAGTAGGCTAACTCAAGCAGAAGAAAGATTTAATCAGTTTTAATACAAACTGAGAATAAATTGTTGGAAGAGAAAAGAGTGAAGAGAAAAAAATTAAGTTCATGTGAACTCTGGACAGTACTAAAAGAGTGAATAGGTTGCTGGGGTTCAAGAAGAACTATGTGAGAATGCCAAGATGATAAAAAGATTATTGAAAGAAATAAGAAAACTTCCAAACCTAGAGAAGGATGCAAATAGGAGGAACAGGAAGATCAAATACCAGCCATCAAATTTAGCCAACTCTCCCGAAGACAGTTTATAATCAAACTCTTACATATGAGAGATGAATAGAAGATTTTCAAGGCTGCAGGATAAATAACATGTAAGGGTACATAAGTTCAGCTCATAGGCACCTTCTCAACAAGTGTCAGTCAAGAATACTGTATCCAGAAATGTATCCCTTAGAAATGAAGTAGCTGTAGAAATTTTTCCAGAGAACAAATGAGATGTTTGTCCTCAAGCCTTGCTCTACAAGAAGTGCAAAAGGAAGTTCTTCACACTGAAAGAAAGATACTTTAATGAGAAAGAAAAAAACATAGGCAAAAACTTTCTGGTAAAAGTAATTACACAAAGAAATTCAGATTTCTCTAATACTATAAGCCATGATGCAAAAAAAATTCCTTTCATATGAAGAATATAATAATCAAAACCAACTACATTAATACTTTAAGTGCTAAGAAATATAAAAAGATGTAAAACAAGATATCAAAAATTCAGACTGTGGGAAGGAATGGACAACAACTGTGGACTTTTTTATGAGTACGCTTTCTGTTTTTATTCTTTATGATCATGTTACGTTGCTGTCATTTCAAAATAGCTTGTTATAATCAAAAGCTGTTTTTGTAAGCCTAATTGTAATCACAAAGTAAACCATAATAACCAATGTATTGAAACATACTACTAGAGTAATTCACTTAAACCACAAGAAATGCTAATGGAGGAAGAAGGAAAGGAACTCCAGTAAAACTAGAAAACAAGTTACATCATAGAAGTAATAAGACCTTACCCATCAATAATTGCCTTAATGATACATGGTTTAAATTATTCAATTAAAAGACATGAATGACTGAAGGGATTAAAGAGGAAGAAACAGGAAGAACTAAGTGTATGTTGCTTACAAGAAACTCAGTTCACCGCTAAGAACACATGGACTGGAAGTGAGCATATAAAATAAGATTCCCTTGCAAAAGGACACCAAAAGAAAGTTGGAGTACCCTACTAATATCAGGTGAATTCGATGTTTAAAAAAAGCAGTAAAAAGAGATAAAGAAGGTTCTTATGCATTGATAAAAGGACAGATTCAGCAAGAGCAAACATAAACTCTTAATAGCTATGCACTCAGAACTTAGAGGGCCAAACACAAAAAGTAGTAGCTAGATCTAATAAGAGAGATAGACTACAATAAAAGAATAATTATACTTTCACGCTTCTTTGATGAGCAGATGATCCAGATAGAAAATTAATAATTATGCATTATAGTATACACCAGGCAAAACGGACATAACAGACATCTACAGAACTTTCCATCCACTAGCTGTTAAATACACATTTTTCTCATCAATACATGGGACGCTCTTCAAGACAGATTGTATAACATGCCACAAAACGAGTCTCAGTGAATTTTAAAAATGAAACAATATCAAGTATCTTTCCTGAACACAGTGCAACAAAGTTAGAAATAAGTAAAAAAAAAAAAAAAAAAAAAAAAAAAAAAAAAAAAAAAAAAAAAAAAAAAAAAAAAAAAAAAAAAAAAAAAAAAAAAAAAAAAAAAAAAAAAAAAAAGGATTTGAAATTCAAAAACAGTGAAATTAAACAACTTGTTTTTGAACCACCAATGTATCAGGTAAAAACCAAAGGGAATTTGTAATAATGCTTTAAACAAATGTCAGTGGAGACCCAACATACCAAGATATTGGGACGATTGTATGTCCACATGTAGAGAATTAACCTAGACCCTTATCTTTCACAAGTTAGAAAGATTAGCTTAATATGGGTTAGAAACTTATGTAGAAGACCTAAAACTATGAAACTACTAGGAGGAAACTTGGCAGAAATGCTTCAGGATTTTATGGGGGAAATATTTGCATAATACATATCTGACAGGAAATTAATATACAGAATGTACAAGGAACTCCAAAAACTTAATGATGAAAAACAAACTGTATACAAAATGGCAATTCATTTAAATGAACTTCTCTTTTTAAAAAATGACCAACAGGTACAAAGTGTTAAATATCACAAATCATCAGATAAATGCAAATCAAAATTACATTGAGACATCACCTCTCCCCAGAAAAAAAATGGCTAATACCAAATGACTAAAAGATAAAATATACAGTTATCTTTCAATAAGTAGATTAAGACATTCCTGGATTACTGGGGACAATGTACTCATCAGTGGAGTAATGATATTCATAGCTGAATGTGCAATTAAGAAGCGGGGCTCAGTTGGAGGTTTGTCATGGGATCATGCTTTTGGAAGGTGTATCTCTGGCTGGCTTTCCTTCTCTGGTTCTACTTCTTGTTGGTCATTAGGTAATCAGCTTTCCTCTACCATGCCCTTCTATAATGATGTTTCTGCCATGGAGTGAGGTAACCATGGACTAAAGGCTACAAATAAATTAAATTTCTAAGTTGAGTTAGTTAGTTTATTCCAGTAACCCCCTGAAGAGTAGAGGAACTCTTGCACATTCTTGGTGGAGATGTATATTAATTCAGCTGTTATAGAAAAAATTGAGAAGCTTCCGCAGAAGAACTATATTGTAAGACCCAGCAATCCCACTATTAGGTATACATCCACAGGAGGAGAAATCAATATGTCAAAATACTGCACTCCTGTTTTCATTGTGGGACTACTCACAATTGCCAAGAAATGGAAATAACCTTAGTGTCCATCAGCTGAGCAATGGATAAGATGTGGGACATTTACATCGTGGAACACTATTCAGCCATAAATAATGAAATCCTGTCATTTGTGACAGAATGGATGGAACTGGAGATCATTATGTTAAGTGAAAAAAGACAAGCACAGAAATGCATATATTGCACGTTCTCACTCGCATGGAACCTAAAAGAACTGATGACACAGAAGAAGAAGGCAGAACAATGTTCCTACAGGAGGAGGACAATGGATAGGAGGGATGTGGGAAGAGTGACCAATGGATTCTGTTTCACAGTTCAAAGGAGTAAGGTTTTCTGGGATACTCTGCATAGTATGGTGACTATAACATAATTATATACTGTACATTTCAAAAAACTGGAAGAATGATTGTAAAAGTTTTTGCCACAAAGAAACGTTTGAGGAGATAAATACATTTAACCTGATGAAGCACTTTGCAATGTATACACATATTGCATGTGCCCATTTTTATGTTTTCGGTATCTATTTAAAATATAAATAAATAAAATGAGGTAGTAGTCATATGTGGGCCTGTACACTTTAAAAATCTGCTAACCTCTCTTCTATAATGTTTTCTAGTAAGATATAATGATAGTATGGGTAAATAAGACAAACCTTATGTACTTTTAAATAACTTATTCTTCAATGTAGTGACCATGGGATACTAGTTTCATAGAGTATCTTAATACCAACATGTCTTTTTCAACCAATAGTCTCCAAAATACCAATTTAATTATTGTAAGCCAGAATGAAGCCATAGTGCCTTTTTTTTAAGACAGAGAAACAAATGTAGTTCCACATTATCAATATGAAACACAGTTCAACCTCTAAAATAGCAAATGCTATGGACTGCTTTATTCTCTCCTATATTCCTTTTTTTAAAAATGCAAGAGAAAAAGAATGTGGTCTTCTAACACAATCCTTTAATTCCCAAATACAAGGAGGAGTAAAGAGAGATCCACAGCAAATTAACGTATTTCCTGCTGGTTCCCCAAAGACAGACTTAATTTTCTCATTCTCTTGAGACAGAATAACTCTAGTTTTACCACTACCAGGTGTTTGGGTTTTTTCGAAAGATCATTTGAACTAATTGTTCACTCTCATTGAAATTTCTAGATGTGCCAGTTTCCTATTTACTCAGACCCACATAGCAGGTGTTGGGATTTTGTAGTAGCAGCAGGAACTTTATTGGGCTCATTGTAATAGGGCCTTAATTCTAATAACTATTTGTACTTATGGTCCTTCAAGACTAGAACCTGTTGGTGTCTCTTTTTTGGGACTGATTAGTTTACTCAAACTGACTACAGAGAACAAAGCTCAGAAATAGCCTTTGTCATCTGTTTCAGTGGAAATCTTTTTTCAGCTGCAAATTTCCTCCTAAAATGTCCCAAGCTGGCTTTGATTTTTGTCAACTTAGTAATAAATGTAGAAATAAAGATCTTAGTTAAATCCAAACAAATATATATCTGCATATATTTTCTTCTGAAAAATCTATTCTTAAAACATTTTCTTAATAACAAAAACAATGAAACCAGACAAGTAACAGTTAATAGTATTTGTAGTGATGGGCACACCATGTACATAGGTTTTTATTTAAAAAGTCGACAGTCAAAATATAGTTTCTGGATCAGGAATATGAGAAAAGTTTGAGAGCTCTTAGAGATGTAGTATCTCAAGCCCAGTTGAGACAACCTAAAACAGAATCTCCATTTTAAGTTCACCAAGTTATTCTACATGTGTAATAGTTGGAGAAGCATTACTCTCACATAATGTTTACATCATTATTATGAAGACTAATTTTTTTACAAAGCTAAGAGTAAGTATTTACATATAATATTAGGATACATAGCAAGTATAAACACTGAGACAAAAGTACTTTCAAAATACAGTTTCTTAAAAGAAGTAGAAGTTTCTTATCTAATAATCCTTAGGTAGATGCCCTAAGAGTAAAAGAGTCATTTTTGCCATCTTTAACTTGGAATTTAGGGGAGAGGTGTTGATAATTTTGAACCATATAAATTTTAGGATGACTAATAGGAGAGTCATCCTATCAGAATCTGGACAGATTTTGACAGAATCAAAAAGAGCTGGAAGCTAGGTATAAGAAAAGGAAAAGTCAAAAATGACTGAAAATTTGCAAGGATGAATGTCATTTATGGAAGAATAAAAATAAAACAGAAAAAGCTTTCTTTACTTACTTCCTTCCTCCTTTTTCTTTCTTGTTGATAGGATAAATAAAATGATTCTCTGAGAACAAGTTAGAATGGAGATACTTATTTGCATGTATATGGATATGTCATGGAAGATATACATCTGAATTTCAAGGAAAACATGCAAGTAGTGAGTTTTCAAGATAGAATGAGTTTTTAGTCCTGGACATGGGATTTGACCATGCAGTTTATGAATATAGATAAAAAGCACCAAAGTCAAGGATTGCATCCTGGGGCACAATGATGCTGAAAATTCAGAGATGAAAAAAACCAATCAAAGAAATTGGCAATGTAGGAAGATAACCAAGACGGCGAGGTACTATGGAGTCAAAGTGAAAAACGATGTTTGATGTAGGGAGGAGGAACTGCTGCAGTAATTCAGATAAAAGGCCTCACAGTGTTTCATCAGAGTTCCATTTTCAGCAATGGTGGACTAGAAATTTTGCTCAGTCTCTTACTAAGCACTCAAGTGATAAGTGCATTTATGTATACCATCGTACACTCACTGACAGGCGCGCAGCTGTAAGAAATACACCAGGTGGCTTCCTCACTGTGGGAACACTGCAGAGTGTACTCACCAGACGTTAGGTGATGCACATCACTCCACATAATCTACTGATACAGGTGAATGAGGCCATAAACATGAGATGTATGAGATAACTAACAGTAATGTGGCTTCTTGTTTTACAGTTAACTTGCAAAAAAGCAGGAGGAGTATACCTTGAAATGATGATTAAAAGTATAGTACATGCTTAGAAAATAATCATTACTTACTGTCAAGGATTACATACTATACATAGTTGTATGCACTATACTTCTATATGAGTAGAGTAGCAGTACACTAAGTTTGTTTGCAACATGATCGCCTGTTGTTTGTTATCACACTAGGATGGCCATGCTATCACCAGGTGACAGGAAATTTCAGCCTCCTCAATCCTGTGGAACCACAGCCATGATGCAGAGGTGGCGTGTTGGTGACTAAACAATGTAGCCCATGGCTATGTATGTGTTAAAAATCTGCTTAAGGCATCATAGAGCTAACAAGAGGAGACTCACCTGACCGGTATTTGGGAAGGAAAAGCCTTTAGGAAAGTGTGATCCAAGATACATTTTTACTCTGGATGTGTGGTAAGTTCTGGTCTTCGGATATGATGGTGGGAAAGCTGTCTACCTCTTTGGCAGACATCCTGTTTTAAAACAAAGGCATCGGTTGGTGTCCAGGACTTACTAAGGCAGGTGATGTGAATGCTGCTTGACAGCTTTGTGATCAGGATCCAAGGACTATTCCCCTACTGAATATGTCCAAGGTAGAACATACACAATCTAACATTAGAAGTATAAAAAGATGAAAAATACACCATAGGTGAATTGAAAGCACTAAGGCCAATTTTGGATTGAAAAGTTGTGTCATTGCTGGTAGCCCTACGAACCTGGCATAAAACAAATCTTTTTGGAAGGAAAATAATGTAATTCCAGTCTTCAAATGACTTCAGCATATATTTTCAAATGCCTATCCTGAAAACAGTCAAAATAATCAAAGTATGTGAATAACAATAAGGGGAAATAGATATGAATAAACTCAATGTAGGTTAGATATTAAATATAGACAAAACAATGTGTACAAACTTGAATATAAAACAAAATGATAAATCTAAATTATACAAAGTGTTTCATAAAGAATACAGTAAATAAAAAATCACTCAATCAACAAGGTAGGACTACTGAATTAAATGATTAGTAACATTTATACTAAAACATCTAAGATGATAAAACCATATGCCGGAGGAAATGTGTAGTATTAGTTGCTTTCTCCTCACTGAAACACCTTACCTGACACCTACAACTCTTGAAGAGAGGTTTATTTTGACTCACATTTCAGTTCATGGTCAGCTGGCTCCCAAGAAGAAACAGCATGGCAGAGGGACATGGTGGAGGAAATAGCTACTTGCCTCCTGGCAACCTGGAGGGACAGAGAATCACGGGAGCAGCCAGGAAATAAGATAAACCCTTCCGGGTCAGACCGACAGTGACTCAGCTCTTCAAACCAGATCCCACCCCTTAACAGCAAGTCAGCTCCAATGCCCCCATAATTCAGGCACCTTTCAAACACATGAGGCATTGGGAGCCATCGAGATCCGTAACAAAATGTATAGTTCTAAATGTATAATTCAAAAGAGATAAAAGGGTAATGAGAAAAGTTAGGCTCTAGAACACAATATATAAGAAAAATGGAGAATGAAGTATGACGGTAAATAACATGAAAAATGCCAACACAGTGAATCTTTTCTATATATGTAAGTGAGATCCTAGAGACTATATTAGCACTAAAATAGATCTGCTATTCAAATAATATCTGAGAATTTTCCAAAACTTGTAAAATACACAAAATGAGAAACTAAAGTGTATCTATGCGCCCCAAGGAGATATTACAAAGAAATTTATCCAATACATACGAAGTAACTGAAAGAAAAAAATCTTCCAAAGTCCTTAGGTCCTATGAACTGACCAGGAGACTTGTAATAATACTTTCTAAAGAACATATACTAATTGGAATAAATACGAAAAACTGATGACCTTTGTTAGTAATCAGAAAAATAAAAATCATAAAAACCAGAATTGAATATCACTTTATATGTACCACAATGATTAAAATTTATAAGTGGATAAAAAATCTGTTCGAAAGAAAATCAAACAAGAACACTTACATACTGGTAATGAGAATATAAACTTATATGGTCACCCTACAAATCCTTTGGGCATTATTTATCACAGAAGTTCTCTCCTGAGACATTTTCAAAAGGTCTGTGAGGTGCAGAATATTTTTGGAATGCTAAGAAATTACTTGCTTTTTCACTCTTCCTAGGTCATGGGTATAAGTGGAGTTTTCCTGAGGCTACATGATGTGTGATATTTCCACAGACTGAATACAGAGTAGGAATGAGAATCCACCCACCCTCAACAGACATACAAACAAATAATCAATGGGATATGAAAAATGTAAAGCAATGCTACCAACGTCAAACGTAGTAGGAATATCAATATCGAAACATCAGCTTTAAGTTCAGTAGATTATAATCCACAGAAATTTTTTGATTATTGAATATTTTTGAAATGTAAAGGAGTTTTGAGATGAAAAATTTGATAGGCACATGCTATGCATGCACAAATGCACAGACACATTTTTGTAATAGCCAAAATACAGATCTAAGTGATAACTTTTTGGAGTCAAATGTATAAATTGAGTTATAATCACAACGTGAAGCACTACAGAAACTAGACTATGGATGCAGGAAGCCACATAAATGAATCACACCCTGGAAATTGAATTAAAAACTCAGACTTAAATTTTACCCTATTATCATATTATATATGTCAAACTTACTGTGCTTACGGATTCATAATTAAATGGTAAATGACTACAAAGAAAAATGAAAAGGAATTGCTCTCAAGAAGAAAAAAAAAAAAGCAGAATGGAATTATACTTCATGGCATTAGAAGAGATGATTAGTTAAAAGGAGACCCAAGTAGGGCTTTGAGATGTTTCTCGTGTTTAAGTTATTAACTTCAGTGTTTCATGCAGATGTTGTGTTAGTGGTAAGTGACCAAAGTACACATTTCCATGAAGTTAAATATTACAATAGAGCATATTCTAATTTAAAACAGGAATGCTCCCTTTTCTTGACATCCTTGTCAGCACTTGTTATCTATAGTCTTTTTGTATGCCTTGCTTCGAGAGATGCTATTTAAGTGTATGTAATTATTGTGGGAAATATTAGTACATTCACTATGGAAAAGAGTAGGAGCCTTCACAGAGGTAGCAGATCACCGTAATCCCAGCATTCTGGAAGGCTGAGGCAAGAGGATCAAACATTTAAACTCATACTGGACAACTTCATGTGCTAATTAGACAGTTCTCCAACATGACCATTGTTACCGTGATTTATGCCATGTAAGTTTAAAAGAGAACTCACAAATGTTCAATTAGCCTTATTTTTAAAAGTTGAGGTCTGAACATAATGGGCTTAAATGTTGGCCTGAAGTTGCACAGCTAAGTAGTATAACTTGAATCTGAAAAATGATAGCTAGATAAAATTGAGCTTTGTCACCCCTTAGTCATGTTGAGCATGTGAGGTAATACAATTCATTCAAGTCTTAATTTATTTACAAACATCTGGGGGTCTGTGGTCCGATGTCACGATGAATATGAGTTTCATCAGAGTGAAACCTGGAAAAGAGCTTATCCATTATTTACAAAGCAACTTTTTCCTCATTGATTAGAAAGACACTGTTTCTTTAAGTCAGATTTATAAAAAAATTCAATCCATATACTCACTGAGCATTTTACATAAAACACACATTAAAAATAGTTAAGAGCGATTGTTAAATCCTAATTCAATTAGAGAAAACAGCGATAGCTTTCTGACAGGAATTACTCTACATACTGATTAAAATTGCTGAGGATGATGGGCAAAACCTCCTGTCTTCGGGAGCTTAGATTTTAATTAATGAATCAGGTATTTTTCCAAGAAACATAGTCACACCCAATGATATAGATGAATTTAACAAATATAAAGTGAATAAATGGACGGGGTGCTAAAATTTATTTAACCACATTCAAAGGAGTCCTGCATTAAGCAATGCCTGTTATCTTTGTTTATGTACCTAAACAGAGTTGAATTTCATGAGTAGGATTATCAGATATAGTTAGTTTGAAAAAAAGGGGTTTTTTTTGTTTTTATCTCTCCTTTTTCAAAAATTAAATTTTATACTTATTAAGCTCCTCTCCTGCTAGTTCTTAAAAGTGGTGTCAACTCTAAATGTCCTGATTATCAATGTCTTATTAAGCTGGGTCTCATTAATCAGAGAAGATAAAAAGATTTAGCAGAAAGTAGAAGGAAGTACTACATTATTGATTAGTTTAAAAATCCTTCATTCTTAGCAGAAAGTGTTCAATGTAATTTAGAGACTATTTGATGGAATATGTCAGTTTGTCAGATAATGGATTCAATTAACTAGGGAAGGTTAATTTCTTACAACGATGTTTTAAAAACACATGCCTCTTTATATCATACTCAAAATAGGAACTGAACTTCATTACAAAAATACTAAGTAGTTTATACCAAAACCCATCTTGTTAAAATATTATTTTTGAAAGATAATTTTTTCATTGTCCTGAAGTTAACCATTTCAACCTTGACTTTGAATTATTAGAATGTGTTTCTAATCATTGGCTTAATTCTCAAGTTAGAGTTAGAAATATTATATATAGATACACTGTTTTCTAAAGGAATTTTGTCAAATATATTTAAAGCCATAGGGGAATATGAATTGCTTCTTTATAAAATTCAAATAAGGGAAAATTATTGAGATGTTATTTTAGGTACCATTTAAAACTTTTATATGGATTTAATTCATAACTATAATTTACTAGTAATGAATTAATATGAATGAATTAATTTACTAGTATAATTTACTAGTAATGAGTGATTCTTGGTTAGTTCTAATACAAACATTGATAAAGGGATAAATTATTCAATATGGGACCGTGAACTCTGGCGTGAAATGCATACAGAATTCAGGAAGGATGTGTATTCGTTCTCTCTCTCTCTCTTTGTCTCTGTCTCTCTCTCTCACTCACACACACACACACACACACTCACACACTCACACACTCAACATGCACACTCATTTCCCAATCTGCAAATATTGAACAATCTAGCAGCTTGAGAAATGAGACAGCTATCTCAGGCAACAGGTGTTTCCTTGAAATACTGTCTTCAGATTTTTGAACTTGGTAATTTCCTTAAAATTATTAAATTTGTTCTCCTTGAACAAATTCCCAAATGTTCTAAAGCTTTGTAGAAATGTCATAACTCAAAGACATTTTTTCAAGTAGTCTGGTGGTAGAATGACATGCAAGACTCTTTTTCCAAACTGCATGCTGTGGAATGCTGGTTATGTTGGATGTAAATTGTAATATCGTCATAGGACTCCATGGATTATTCAATATTGATAAAGTACATGATTGTGTTTTATAAGAGGAAAATACACACTTTACAAAAAAATAATTCCTTTTTAGATTTTCACATTGGTTCAAACCAACTCAGCTCTGCCCCAATTTTCTCCCCTTTTTTCTTCCTTCTCATTTTCTTTATCTTGTTTTTCTTAGTCTTTTTATGACTACAGAAAAATACCCAATGAAAGACATGAAAAGAGAGTAAACATTTTAGACTGACTTGCTAGAATACCCTTTCAGTTTGGAGACAAAGCAACATGATACCTCTAGAATCAGTCAAGAATAAAACAGAACATTTTTCTCATTGGAAATAAACAGAAATCATCCACTGTGTAGACTTTCTACTCACTTTCCAACATTCGTTTGTTTTATATGGATATATCTTTTACTAGAGTAAGGACAGATGAGAAATCATGAATTTTCAGGGTATAGAAACAAATGAAGAAACTGTGTTAATCTATTGCCCGCAAATATTGTCTTAACACTTCTGGGCTAGCAGCAGTATCATCATTGTCCCACAGAGTGTGTTTGTCAAGAATTCATGTGTGGCTTAGCTGGGTGATTCTGGCTCTCAGTCTTTTTGAGGGTACAACCAAGGTGTCAGCCTGAGTTGCAGTTATCTTATGCATCAACCGAGACAGGATCTACTTCCAAACTCCCATCTAGACCTCGAGATGTCTCTGGTTAGTGTTTGAATACATTTTCTTGTTACACTGACCTCTTCATTGGACTGTTCACAAAATGTTATTTGCTCCCAGCGTAAGTGATCCAGGATAAAGACACATAAAACCTACCTAGGTGGAATCATCTTGGTATTTTTATCACCTAATTTATAAGAAGATGTGTTATCTCTTCTATATAGTGTGCTCATTATAAGCCAGTAAGCCCAGACTGCATACCCGAGGGCTAGCAAAGATCACTGAAAACCATCTGTAGTCATTATGCCCTGTAGATATATACTAATAAAAAATAAAAATTGAAAAAAGAGAAATATTTTAGAGACTGCCTGTTATATTAATAATTTTTAAAACACAGATAGCAGTCATTTAATAGAGTTCTACTACTATTCACGGTTCCCCAAGAATCAGAACCTGTAGGTCAGATAGAAGTGTGTGTATGAAAGAGAGAGAGAGACTGATTAACTGACTGAGTAGATGTGTTGGCTCATGCAGTTATGGAGGTGGAGAAGTCCCCTGATTCACCACGGGCAAGCTGGAGGCCGACAAGAGCTGGGGGCACAGACTAGTGCCGATCCAAACCCAAAGGCCTTGGAATGAGATGAGTTAATGGTGTAAGCTCCAGTCTTAGTGTCTAAAGGCACTGATGTCTGAGGACAGGAGAAGATACATGATCCACCCAAGAAAGGGTGCTTTCTTCTGCCTTTCTGATTTATTTGAGCCTTAAACAAATTGTAAGATGCTCACCCACACTGGAGTGTGACCTGTACCAAGTCTACAGATTTAAATGCTAATCTCTTCTAGAAACTTCCTCACGGACACATATAAATAATGTTTTTAGACATATCAAGGTATCCACTAGCTCAGTCAAGTTGACACATAAAGATAACCACCATAATTATGTTCAGGAAACTGTTCAGATGTTTCATGTGTGTCAACCCACTCAATTTCTCCAATAATCTAATATTAGTAAACATTGAGTCTCATTTTACAGAACAGATAGCTGTAAGATGAGTACAAAACTTGGATATCGTATAAAACAGCAATAAAATTAACAACCAATGCAGGCAGGACTTTAGGGGCAGAGGAAGTATGCTACACAGTAATCATGGGGTTATCTGGAGAATGAGCTGGTTCTTTCACAGGAGATAAAATGAAAGAGGTAGAAATGTATACTGCTGTATGGAGGCTAATGATCTCAGGGATTAGGACTTGAGGGGAAAATACAGAGGAAAACACTAAAGCGAAGGAGTACCGAACCTAGGTAGCTCCTCTTTCCAGGCACCTTCAGGTCTTTTGCACACATTCTCTCTAGCATGTTGGCAGGACTTCTTACATAGCAGTTCAGTGACCCAAGAGTGAGTACTCAAGAGGAAGAAAAAGGAAGTCCATTTTCCCAATACCTGGGCCACAAACCTGCACAATATGTTCTACTGTATTGTTTTGGCCATGACGTGGGAACTCAAGGCAAGAAAAATAGATACCAATTCTTAATGGGCAGAGCGACAAAATTACAAGGTAGGGGTTATAGCACAGTGGTAGAACCTATGCTTAGCATGAGTAAGTCCTTGTTTTCAGTCCCCAACATGCACACAAACACATGCGTGCACATACACACACATACATACACAGCAAGGAAAGTAGTCGTTGGAACAGTCTTTGCTAACAATCTATTGTAGCATCAGGCATACCTACATTTAGATTCTCCCATTTAAACTGGAGTGCTTCTGTGATAATAACAAGTCTAGGGTTCTCAGGCTGATGTGAAAGACTGGTTGGAACACATACGAATCATCCCAGCAGAACCCATCCTAGAGGAATCGACTTCTACACTGTCCTACAAGCTGGCCCCAACATTACCAGAGAACATAGCCGAGGTCAGGCAAACTTAGCATAGATCAGTGGAACCACCCATTTGGGCTTACAGTAATAACAACTGCCATTGTTTTAAACTTTTGTTTTGCAGTTATTTGTTAAGCACCATTATTAGAGCAACAGATAGCAAATTAAAACTATATTAAGAAATCTACACTAACTTTAGATAGCTTGGAAAAGACTAGATATGCATAATTTAGAGTAAATAGAGTAAAATAAAATTACTAGCCAATATTGGATTAACCTACTCCTCCCTATTCTTCTCTGTGACAACTAAAAATCAATGTATGTAATTCAACAAATACAGGTGGTAAGAAAGAGGAATGCTGGAGACTTCAGCACCAAAACATTAACACAGCAACAGGTGTCCTGGGATTTCTATTTGCCCTGCATGTTTTTTTCACACAGGGAACTAGAGAGCCAGCAAACTGTAATTGTCATTTTATAGATACAAAAAGACCTCAAAGTAAACTTGTTACTCTAGTCAAGAGTTTGGGAAGAAGGTAACCTAGGAGATCACCAAAAAAAAAAAAAAACCTTCCTACTGCCCCACTGTGACCACCCTCTGAGGGAAATATTGTCTCTTTACCCTAAGGCAATGACCTGACCAAGAAGTAACAACTTCTATCCCTTTGTAGACTATCATACCTAAACAAGTGACTGCCTATAAAATGAAGATTAGGGTAGGGATTTAGCTCAGTGGTTAGAACACTTGCCTAGCAAGTCCAAGGCCCTGAGTTCAATATATGGTGCCAGAAATAAACAAGCAAACAATAAATAACATCCCTAGACTCATAAATACTACATAAGGGCAAATCTCTTATCTCAAGAAGGAAAATTGCTTGGCTCATTAAAGACTGCATATCACAACACCAAAATTGCACAGATGTTGAAATGATTTGATAAGAATTTTAAAGCATTAGTTATGAAAATGGGTTGTTAAGAAATTACAAATACTCCCTCATGAAAATTAGAAAACTCAGCAAAGAAATAGAAGATATATATGTAAGAACCAATGGAAATTATAGGAAAAAAAATACAATAACCAAAATACATTTTTCACCAGATGGGCTCTAAAAAGTAGAATGAATCAGTAACTAGAAGACAAATCAATTGAAAATACCCAAGAAAATACTGAAACAACCAAGAAAATACTGAAAATCTGAATTACGTAAAGTGGAGTAAATCAAGTGCTGACCCAGAATCCTCAGAGAAAATGCTAGTGATCTGAATAAAGGCAGAAGTGCTGGTAGGTTCACTGATGTGTAGTGCAATTTATTTTTGATACAGTTAAATATCAGTACTGTCTGTAGTGGTTTAAGTGGCAGTATTCATAGTGATGTCTCTTGTGGTTTCAAAGTGCACCTCTTCTGTAAGTATGATTCTCTGATGAGATCTATATAGTCATTTATAGTCAGTTGCCTGTAAAAGAAGAATTCAGAAAGAGGAAGTATCCTCCATTGGTAATTTTATCTTAATTTACTTTATAAAATGTTAAGCAATACTTAATTTGTTCAAAAACTGATCAAGGAAAAAATGTTTGAAATCAGAGAAGGGAAGCTAAGAAATAGAGCATATTGCACCCCCCATCCCCGTCATACTGGGCATGTGCCTGCATACTGATACTGGACTGAGACTCTCCTGTGCCCCACATTAAATTCATCTTTGACAGGATCTAAGGAGATTCTGGAGGATAAGGGAAACTTGAACTCTGTGGAAAGAGGGTGATCGAGAAACTGAGGAGGACATGATAAAAATACGTAACAAGTGTGATCATTTGAAGTTACTGTTGTAAAATTTTGCATTTGTGAGTTTCAAGTCAAAACTTGCTGTTCTGTTAAAGTCCTAGAGATGACTTCTAGGAAAAAAAAAAAAAAGAGCAGTCATGATCTTAGGGGACCCTGTCAATATCCAAAACGATTGTATTTTATGTAGTTCATCTGGAACGTGAGTAATTGCACATTCTCGATCCTCGTTATTTCATGCTTTGAAAAGTAAACTCCATAAAAGTAGACCTTTGGGTTTCAGAGATCCCATGAAGGAGTTAAGAAGAGTAGTTTGGTTGTAGGAGAGAAAATCTGTGTATCGGGGAACCAAAGAGGAGCTCAGTTTTCATTACAAAGTGGCATTTGTATTGCACATTTTGTTTATATTAATATTCTACATATTTTGGATGAAGGATCTACGGGGTCCTTGTTCTATTTACTTCCCCCTCTTAGCTACATTCTAAGCTCCTGGGACAGAATCTTGGTCTTTCAAGGTATATATAAGTGATTTTCGATATCTCCGTATACTCCTACAATTTAAATTCTGATATAACTAGCCAATGCACTATTCACTTTTCGTGGTGAAGAAAAGCTTGGGTTTGCTACATATAAGCAGTTAAACAAAAATGGAATGTACTCTCAGAACTCATAAGCATGAGTCCAGACCAGAAGGCTGTGAAATATCTACATCTAGTAACAGGTTTACATTACTCTCTGGGTTATGTAATTATTTGCAATCTGTTCTTCCTAAGGGTTCCATTAAATCCTATAAACTTTTACAGCTTGATCTCAGGAGTACTATGTGTAATTAAGAGTCAGCTACAGACTTTTTAGAAAGCCAGAAGACACTGATAGAGAGGCAACCATTCTCCAACTGTGGCAAAGGAAACAAAAGCAGTGATTATTGACACAGAGCCAATCAATATTTAGAGATCAAGGAAACAGAAATAATGATAGATGAATTTGATAGACTTAACAAGTATGAAAATTATAGATGACACAAAGCAATATTAGGAAATACTTTTAGTTTTCACAAAATAAAAGTTTGGTATTTAATTTCATATTCATAGCTTATAAAACCTATGAATACTAAATTCATGCTGAAGGGATACCTAGAAACATGCATTTGTAAAATTGATTAGTCAGAGTAAGTAGACTTTATAAAATAAAAGATATTTCTAAAATAAGGTTGCTACATTGTAAAATAAATTTTATAATATATAAATGATATAAGTAATAGAATGGCAAGTGTTAACATATTGAAAATGTTAAACATAATCTGAAGAAATGATTACACTAAATAATCAATTACTTGTATTTTCATAGTTAAGTAAAAGATAAAGAAGAATAATTCTACTGTTACTGTTTCAATATTTTATTATATAAATTCTCAGCAAGAACACAAAATTAGAATATATAGTGTCTAATTACTTATCACAGACTATCAAAAATAACCAATTCTTAACAAATCAGCTTCATCTAATCACCTACAACTTATTTTAAGTGTTTTGAAACTAATTCTAAATATCATATCACCCATAAATATGTTCTTATTGCTCTCTGACATGGAAATGTTTTGCTTCCTATGATTCTAGCATATGACTAATGAGTTATAATTGAAATACTCAATAAAATTAACAACAATATCATAGTTATATTTCTTCAAATAGTTCAAAATATATTCTCATTTAGTACATTTAAATGAGGTTCCAAAGAGAGTAACTTTTTCTTTACCTTATCTCTTTTTTTCTACAATAATACCTTCTTTCTTCTTGTTTTAACTCATGATATACTGAAGAAACCAGAAATACCCATCCTAGTTAATGCACCTATTACCATTTTGCTGGTTTTTAATGAAGTCTTTCATCTCTTCCTTATCTACTTTCCTGGAAGTTGGTAATTAAATCAGGATGCTTCACTATTATCTAATTCGAGTTTGGGGCAAGAATATCTTATAGGTGATACTGTGTTATTACAGCCCACTGGGAGACAGCCGAAGTCAGTATGCCACACAATAGGGGATGTCACAACTAATAAATCCAAGTTGTTTCAGACTCATCTCTATTATAAATTTGTCATTAATCATTCATGTAATGTCCGATAGCAATACTGAATAGATTTACAGTTTCCATGTGGATGTTAAATTTATAATTTTCTAAAAACCTAGTATCTGTGTCATTACCTGCTAAAACTGTTAGTATCTGAAGTCATTCTTCCTTGGCTAAAACATAATGCCACTGAATGGATGAATTTTAAGAGAGATTTATTTCTCACTGCTCTAGTGGCTGAGCAGTTTATGGTCCACGGCTGTGTCTGGCGTGGGCATTCTTTCTTCTTTCTGTGTCTTGACAGGGCAGAGGGCATCACCTTTGAGAGTGAAGGGCGTGATGTCTCAGGTCTGTCTTCCTCTTCCAGAGCTGGTACCCACATCATGGAGGCCCCACCTGAGGGTCTCAGTCCATCCTAATGACCTCCCAAGGGAACTACCCTCAAACACCATCAGCACATGAATTGGGGGATTATATTTTCAATAGATGAAACTTGGGGGACAAATTCAAACCGTAGCAATAAAAAAGAACTTTTCTACTTTTTCCCCATCAACTGGTAGCTTATTCTACCCAGCCTAGGTTGTATATAACTACATAACCTGTACCTTTTGGGGTTTTTTGTTCTTAAATATCATCTACACAAACGTTCAAATCTAGAACTGACTTTAACTACTCTGCTTTTCTTTTTGTTTATCTTTCTTTTGTTTTCTCATTTTTTAATTTTCCTTTTTTTTTAAATGGGAAACCTAGATTAAGAGAATGACTCTAATGATTACTTACTTTATAAATTTCTAAGTGGGAAATAGTAAATATTTTTCTCAAATAATCATATTGATCTCATGGTCATTTATATATTTAATGTTTTTCAAGCAAATACTGTATTTGTTTGTTTTCAATATCCCCATACTGCACTTCTTAGGTCTGGGTAAATCCCTTCATTCCGGCTTCTAGAACTCTGATAGAAACTGATGTATGGCTCACTTTGCACAGGTACCACACTAGGCCTGAAATCAGACATTTATCACACAATCCTTGCAAAATGACATAAAGAGAGCGGACCCTTGGTACCGAATGTATTAACAGATATTTTCAAATTCTCTTGTTTGTATTGGTTTTATGCTTTTTACACTAGCTACAGTTTGAAATTCCAGCTTTTTAAAAAAGAATCACAGAACAACAAGAACACATAAATCTGCGCTTATATAACACTGTGAAGCATCAAATGAAAGTTTTATGTTCTTCTTGAAAAATTTGTATGCTTTTAACATTTTTGGCTTAGCCTTCAGTGTATCATCAGGATCTGTCTGTGAACTGTTTTGAATTACTTCATAAGTAGTCCTAGTTATAAATCTTATTATGACATTTATCCCTATTTACTAGTCTCTAAGAACAAGTTTACTTTTTTGAACAAAAACAAATCTATTCTATTTTGTAACTGCTAAATGGGTATATTATATATTTTTACAAATCTAAGATATATAAAGGATTTTTGTAAGCTTATTTTTCCTATAGTCTCAATAGTTTTGCTATCTTGTATCACAGCAATTATTTCATCATTTTCACTTATCCCTAGTCATAGTAAAAATGACTAATGACTAATTACAAAGTGAACAATGGTTAAATTACTACTTTTTGTATCATTCGACTTATTTTATTACATAACAGCATTTTTCGTTGGCATTTACAGTTTTTTTAGTGACTACCAAAAATGGCATGACTATTGGTTTTGAAGTTACACATCAGTTTTGGTAAAAAGGCAAAGTGTTATATTTCATGAAAGTATAAATTAAATTGAGACATTACATTTTAACTTAAATTCCTTTGCTTAGCTTTCTAGAACCCACTCGAGAAATGCTTTCACAAATACAAGATTGAAAAATAAATGCAAAGGGACACATCACAGCACTTTAATAACAGTTAAATTAAATTCACAAGTAAAATTACACATTGTGAGTGTTCAGATGATATCCTAGATGCAATTCCATAAACCCAAGTATAAAAGAGGGACTAATAGATTTGTAAAGATAAAAATAAGTAGGGCATTACATTCAGTTAATTATTGAACTGAAAGTAGTTCATTATAGAACATTTTGTAACAAGAAATCACTTTGCTATAAATTGTATACTTCATTATAGAATAGTTGTGTGACAATATTCTTTAATATTTCATTATGTTTGTAGTCAAAGTTTACTAGATGTTGTTCACAAAACAAAATGGTACAGGAAACTATAGGTAACTATAGATACAGGGTGAGAACTATAGGTACAAAATGGAAACTATAGGTACAGAAAGAAAAGTAGAAGAGAATATATGAACTATTAATTGAATTGATCAAACTGATATTTTTGGATCTAAAAATAGATTTTAAAGTATAGAGCAAAGAGGATGAATATTCTCTCATCAAAAATGTTGTGACCTCTCCAAGATTTGAAAAAGTATTATACCTTTATAATTCAGTACAAGACCTAAGAACAATGATAAATTCAAACTAGATGTGCATATAAAACCTGAATTCAGTATTTATAAGACAAATATATAAAAATATATTCAACACTTTCATTTCAATATAACAATCACTTTCATTTCAGTGGCATTGCCAATTGTAGGTATGTATAATTGAAGAACCAAGAAGGATTTAGTAAAAATCCTTTGGGTTTTCTTTGCTTTGAGACTTATCTTTGTAGTGAATTTTTCTATTCTCTCTTTTGTTTTTCATAAGTCTTCATAAAATGACAAAGTATGAAATAATTCATTACATCTAGATGGTAAGTAGTGAGGACTATCTATGGCAATTTTTTCAGTTTTTTTTCTTTTTTCTTTTGCCACTGAGACTTGAACCTAGAGCCCTCACACTGAGGTATATCACCCAGCCCTTTATTCTGAGACATGGTCTTGCTAAATACCTAAATTTTTCGGGTTGGCTTTGAATTTTCAATCCTCCTGACTACAGTGGATTATAAGAATGTGCCACCAAGCCTGGCTAAAAATGTTTTTATAATGATACTCCATTGTTATTTACAGTAGATAACATTTGCCATATTCTATGAAGCTGCTGCAAATACATAATTAAACATTGAATGATTGCCCCTAGGGAGAAATATAAGATGACATTCTTTTGAGCCACTGAATACAACATTGCATGGACCAATCAAAATAAAACTTTATTTTTATGTATTTTAAAGACCTTATATAATAAATATTGTTGCTTAATTGGCAGTAAAGTATTGAATAATAGTATTAAGCCTCACACTTGAACAAAACTTGTTATGCATTTAGGAATACTACAAAGCATTTCAGTACTGTACCTGTGGACCATTTGAAATGATTAAACTACCACAAAAAAGGACAAATGTGGAAAGAACACTTGTTTACAGTAGCACAATGAAAACAAAAAGGTGCAGCTCTCCTCTTGCACCACCTCACATAGGATGGCCTGTGTCTAGAAAACTAAACTTCTGACTATTAGATGCATAAATTGAATGAGTATGAAAACAATGTGAATATGGAATTCTGAGGTTCAGGTGAATTTAGAGGAGCAATTGAATTCACAAGGAATCGGAGAATCATAAGAATCAACTATATTTGCTACTTCTACAACCAAGATAGTACATGCTATTGATATAATAATTTATAAATAATAGTGTAAACATTACAATGAATGCTTACAAGGCATTGTGGAATTTCTTCGCGGTGCTTTTTATTCTGAGACTATGTAGTATTGGACACAAACATACAAAACACTTGATTTAAAGTCACTTACTGTTCATCTTTTCTCTGCTCTCTATGCTGACTTGGCATACAGTGAGGTATGAGAGCTTTCTCCTGCTCCTTTGGGAGAGAAGTCACTATTCAATCATATAAAATAGTGACATGATTTCAAAATCAAAACTATATTTGTTTGACAAAGTATATTTTACTTTCTCCATTACCATATAGTCTTTAAAATTATTTGACTTTACATTCTCATTATTTCTTGTTTAATTCTCTCATATTTTAAATAACATGTATTTTTAAACTTTTTTATTATTACATGTTTACAATACATAAGGATTATATATTCCTCATGAGGAGTCAGCAAATGTATATAACACATCTTAATTCTGTTTTTTTTAATTTATTTAATTTTATTTACCAAGAATATATACTCATACATTGTATATATAGCGATCACATTCATCATAGTTAATTTGTACCTGGACATGATATATCTTGGTTTCCCCCACTTCTTGCCCACCCCTCCCTTCCACTCCCTCTCCCTTCCCTTCCCTATTTACAGTAGCTTTATTTACAGTTTTCCATTTTTTCTCCTTTTTCCCTTTCTTTGCTTTTTCTTTTCCTTCTTTTCCCGCTCCTCCCTTTCCAATTCTCCTCCCTATTGAATATTATCTTTCTTTTACATAGTATCTATTATACCTTTTCATCCTTATTTACACTTCTGGCTTCTCATATCAGAGAAACAATTTGATATGTACTCATGTGTGTCTGATTTATTTCACTTAAAAGTATGTTCTCAAGGTGCATCCATTTACCTATAAATGTCTCAAGTCACATTTTAATTGTTTTTTTCATCCCCTCCCTCTTTCCACCCAATCTCTCCCCCATCTCTTGGTTCCCTTCCAAAAAGAAGGGATAGATTTACAAAAGATCTATCTCTACAATTCCTATCATTCATCTTTTATTTTGCTTTTTACTTATATTTTTGGCTTCTCATGTAATAGAAACCATGTAAAATTTAAACTCGTGTGTCTGATTTATTTCACTTAACAGTGTGGTCACAAGGTATATCCATTTTGCTACAAATGACTCAAGTTTATTCTTCATTATGGCAGAGTAGCACTCTGCTATAAACATGGATACACATGTATCACTGTAATATGATGTCTTTAACTCTTTTGGTTCTAGTTTCATTTTTTTTTGTGGAACTTCCATGCTGATTTCCATAGTGAGTGTACTAGTTCACATTTTCACCAACAATGTGGAAGAGTTCCTTTTTCTTAATGGCCTTGCTAGAATTTATCATTATTCAATATCTTGATCATAGCCATTCTTAAAATGGAATCACTGTATTGTCTAATTTGCATTTTCTTTGCTACTGACGCAATCATTTTAGACTTTTTACAAAATGATACTTAATAAGCTGGGAATAAGGCTTAGGTGATAGGAAACTTGCCTAGCATGCACTAGGCCCTTTCAATGCTGATCTTTTGATGAGAATGACATTCTTTTTAGAGGAGGAAAAAGCATTTTACTTAGTTATATTCATTGTTAGTGGTCCTTATCAAAATCAATAGCAAATGATCATCTCCTAATGCTGCTTTGTAACAGAATGTTACATATGTTGTGTTTTAAATTTTTTCATGCAAATAAGTACTGCCATGGAATGATATCAGCCTATGATCATGTGATTTGCTGTAAAACAATTCAGCATTTAAAAGACAGTTTAAAAGTTATGCATAGCAAAGAAAATACTCAACAGCCTGCTTAGACAAGCTACAGAATGGGAGAAAAAAACACTTGCAAGCTATCCACCCATCTAACTAGGGATTAATATCTGGATATATAAGGAATGCCAAAAACTCAATGGGAAAAAAACCGATTGCCTAACTAAAAATGGGTAATTGATTTAAATATTCTTCAAAGAACACATGCAAATTGAAACAGGTATATGAAAGAATATTCAACATCTTCAGGGAAATCCTGATTAAGACTACAATGAAATACCACTTCACATCAGTCAGAATATCTGATATAAAAAAGACTAAAGAAAGTGTTGGCAGGAAGGTGGAGCAAAGGGAGCTTAGAACTCTCTTGATGGGAATGTAGTTTAGTGTAGCTATTATAAAAAGCAGCACTGTGGTCCCTCAAATAACAAAAAATTAGAACTACCACAGGACCCAGCAATCCCACTGCTGAGTATAAACCAAAAGAACTGAAGTAGTACATCAAAGACAGCTGCACTCCCATGTTTATTACAGCACTTTTCACAATAGCTAAGAAATAGAAACAATCTAAATGTTCAACAACTGAGGAATAAATACAGAAAACATGATATATATGCCTAATGGAATACTACTTAGCCATAAAAAGAATGAAATCCTCTCATTTGTGAGAGCCTGGATAGAATTGGAGATCATTGTCAAATGGAAAAAAAAAAAACCAGGAACAAAAAGGTAAGTACTGCGTGATCTTGTGTAAGAAACTTGAAAAAGTTGATTTCATAGAAGTCGGCAGTAGAATGGTGCTTAGCAGAGTCCATGGAGATTAGAGGGGTTGGGGGAACTGAGTAAGACTGATCAGTGGGTACTAAAATAAGTTAAACACAGATAAGAGCAACAAGCACTGGTATGGTGTGGCACAGTACAGTGACTGTGGATAACAATAAAGCACCTTACATTTCAAAAGCTGGCAGAGAGGCTTTTGAATGTTTTCACCATCACGAAATCAAATATTTGAAGAAACATACATGTTTAACCAGACTTAAGCACTATACATTGTGTTCATGTATCACAACATTGGATGGTAACCCATTAATTTGTATAATTATTATGGTTTTTGTCAGTGAAAAGTAATACAATAAGAATAAAAGACAGCTGTAGAGCTCATATTATTCCCTTGCCAGTTAACTTTTAGCAAATCTGTTCATTGCAGATTAGTTTCCAATGAAGGTGAGATGAAACTTCTCAAATGTACAGTTAAATTCATTTTTAAGTATGGAAACTCTTGTAATAAATGTTCATGGAACTTATTTTTTAAAATAACTTTTTTCTTTTTGAAAATTACAATCAGTAGATTTCAGAAGAGTAGATATTGTGTCACCTGTTTTTATGTTGCTTAATAAACTATGACACATATTGAGTCTAGGGAGAATGAGTATCAGATACATGTGTATATATATAAAATACATATATTTCTATACATATATATGTACACATGTAGGGGATTTTTTTCCTCTCTGACACAGTGTCTCTCTGTGTCACTCATACTGGCCTTAAGTTTGTGATTGCTCTTTCTCAGTCAAGTAGCTGGAATTAGGGGAATGCACTCAGTTATTCTCAGGTATGTTTTTATGTGGTTTACATAGTGGAGGTTTTTAAGCTCCTACATAGTATTTACATAGTTACTTCTTTCTCAGCTTCCATTACTTTTTTCTCAACAGGCCTCATTATTTCATTTTGTTTATGTAGCTTTATGTACAGCTAAATGGAGTACCCATTACAAGATGTTAAACTGTGGCTTTATCTACAGCTACAGTAAATGGAGCACAAACTAAGCAAAGTAACACGTCTATTCCTGTGGCACAATGTGTGGTTGAGCTGGTGTTGAATCAGGGATTCCCAGATAGCAAACCGGAAACTGACCACTGTGGGATAAATGACTGTCCTAGTTAAGTGTGATACAGTGTGTAGGTGTGAGGCTAGAAACTTTCAGATATTCCCTTTCCATAATGCAGCTGTGCAGAGGAAGAAACCAAAAACTAAGAGAGTGAGAGTTAAAACCGACATGGAAAGTGGAGCTGGCGCCGTCATACACCCGCTCATCTGGCTGGTCTCAAAGTGAGGAAATGTAACTAATTTCTTTAACTTTTTAGCCACTTGAAATGTGGTTTTCTGTTCCTAAAAAACTTAAGTATAAAAATAAAAACAAGTGTTCCATAATTTGAAGTTATATGTGTATATATACAGTACATGGATGTATGTATAGTCTGTATCATTTATGTGTATATACACAGAGAGAGAGAGCGGGAGAAAAGTAGGACACAATTCATTGAAGGGTTGAGTTGATGCTACAGGTATAGGTGCTAACACATTTTTCCAGTGAGGAATGCCTTTAATCTATCACAAAAAATAAAAATAAGAAAAAAACCCAGAAAGCCAATGTGTAGTGCAGATGAATAAATAGGAATTACACATCATTTTAGGATTAATCTCATCTGTACAGCACATTACTATATTATAAAATTTGAGGGTATCATATCAAAAGTCATACTGTGTCTAGTGCAACATTGTATAAAAAAAGCATAAAGTAAAGTGATTTGTCAAAAACGTACACTTGGCTAATGGATTGTATGTTTGGAATCTAGAACTATGTTCTTTCTAGTTTCCTATGCAATCAGTTAGATACTTGATTCTATATCCAGTCCCCCTCTGACACAAACACACACACACACACACACACACACACACACACACACACACACACACAAAATTCTTTTCTGTGAACTGAATCCCTTTGACTTTGAAGCAAGATCTTAAACTCCTTATTCATCAAGGTATTTTATCAGTGAATTCTGTACTTTCTACATTCATATTGTTTACACCTTGACAATGTGTAATGAACTAAGAAATTAAAGGATATTCTTTAGTTACTTTAAAAAATAAGAGAAACAAAATTGTTATTTTTGCTACTTCAAGCCATGTAGCCTGGAGGGTAGTAGAAAGAAAGCATATCTCTCTTTAAACTTTTTTAAAAAGAATAGCAAGAAGTAGACAAAAGGTGAGGATGATGACTACATGTACTATAGCTGATTTCTGCTCCTGCAACTAGAAATTCATTTTTCCCCCTTTTCAGGGATCAAAGAGCATAGTTGACTTTACTGAAGTCCATATTACTATTCAATATTGTCACTAAAATTAAAAAAGAAAAGAAGACAAGGAACATGTCCTGACAGAGAAGCTGAAGGTGAGAGTTGGCAGAAGACAGTTATTTTTTAAAACAGAAAACTACATAAAATTGAAGGTGATAGAATACAGACATGGAAAAGTGTCTAAGAAACGTACATATTGGAAAATTATTTGAGCAAATAAAATAGATAGATAATAGGAAATAGGTAGATGTTTCTCCAATGGGAAGGGGATCAAGAGATGGAGGGGAGAGGGAAAGAGGAAGACAATGAAAAAAGAATGGCATACGTACATGTGCCATCATTATTCACTGCAAGCATGTACAAAATAAAAGAAGGGGATCGAGAAATGGGTGGAGGGGGAAAGAGAAAAGGGAATGAAAGAAGGAATTAAGATGTATTACGTACACGTACCAATTCTCAACAAGGTATGTAAACGTGCTACAAACGTACTAATAAATAAAAAATAATAAAAATAATATTGGAGAAATCAGTCTGTCAAAAAATGATAAAAATCTCAAGTAGTGTGATAAGAAGAGCCAATTTGTACATATAATTGAATCTGGAATATAGTCTGAAGGTTTCTTGTACTTATTCTGCATACATGAATTATTAGGTGGTAGAAAATGAAGGACTGAGACACATTGGGATTGTATAACAATTAGTTCAAATAATAAGGATACAGAAAATTGTAAGTCCAGAGGTGATGTGTCCCAACACTGATTTGGATATTCTTCACTCCACAGTATTGGGCTTATTATTGAAAGGCACTAAGATAACTGTGGGGACTAATAGCCAGTGGCATCTGGAAGTTGTCCTCGAGTAAAGGAACTTTGTGCCAAAGCTCCAGGATTTTCCCTGGAATTCCGCCAGGTGGATGGAATCACATTGCGTGTCGTGACTCTCAGTAGAAAGTGATGGAACAGGGCTTGGTGTGGACTTAGTGACCTGAAGTAGAGCAGATGTAGAGGGCCTGTAAAATCCCTCCGA
This sequence comes from Hystrix cristata, assembly GCA_004026905.1. NCBI lineage: Eukaryota > Metazoa > Chordata > Mammalia > Rodentia > Hystricidae > Hystrix > Hystrix cristata. The sequence goes on from PVJO010010546.1 coordinate 55,099, forward strand.
CACACAAGAATCATGCATTAAGAAAGCACCAAATATTGGCTTTTCACTTATGAAACATTAGTTTTCCTTATCAATATATTTCAAGACATCATTTTTAGTGGCTACTTAACATCATGCCATGTGAATATAACAAGTAAACATTTTATTATATGTTGCTTTGCTTTATAACACTTTACATTTATAAATAAGTAAAGATATGCACAAGTACTTTTCCCCCTTTAAGTAGTTCATTATGATCTTATAAACAGAATTATTCAAAATTTACCAAATTTTACTCTGAGACCCCATGTATTTATATTCTTACAAAGAAATGATGAGTATAGTATTTCCAGAACTGACAGGGTAAATAAACACAATCAATTTAATACTTCATTTTATATGAAAAATATGTTTAAACCCTATATAGATTTTTTGTGAATCGGCTGTTTCTTTTGCAAATTATAATAATATTCCTATGTTTTTTGTTTCGCTACTTCAAGGATATTTTATTTGATGTCACAATAAATATTTTATGTATTTTATTTTCTAAAATAGGCTATTTTCCTAATAATATTTACTGAATGTTAGGAACATATTGTTAGGAATGTATTTTTTCTCTTATCGGTATATGCAGGCATTAAAAAATCTATTATAAAACTCATTCTGATTCACTGTTCTGACAGTTTGCCATTTATATCACAGTTGTATTTGGTGACGATCCATTATTTCCTGTGATATATCACAGCGCAACTTGCTTTATCAACTAAGTAGAAATAAAAATGATGGACAGTTGGACATGATTTTCTGGCACAAAAGTATCAAGTCATTTACAAAACTATTTTTACTGTTCTTTAGAGAAATATAAAAGAAATAATGACTATCTTTAATTGAAATCACTTCCTGGCCTTAGGCGAGGCTCATTATGTGCGTTAAATAATTCTCAAAACCATCTGACAACATGATTGTCATTTTTATTATTTTCATTTTACATAACATAAAACTGTTTCTCATTATTTAACATAACAAAAGCTAATTGCCAAGAATGGACCAAGAATGTTGGCATTAAACCTTTGACCATGGCCTTGTTCATGGTCAACCAGATCTGCTTTCTAGAACAATTCTCCAAAAGCAGGTGTATTTGTGGGAATCTTATAGAATATCACATGGATCACAGATGTCCGAGGTCTTCGATCTCAGTACAACTTAGGAGCAGTGTGAACATCTCCTCCCGACGTCACTTCATTCCCTTTCACAAGTGGAAGATGGATGCTAGCTTCACTCTTGGTTAGCCCTCTTTCCAGTCTTCCTTATGGGGCATTCAAGAATGAAATAAAGAAGTATGGGAGAGGCAAGGTTGCAAAATGGTAGATTATTTTAGCTTATTTTTAGATTATTTAACCAAATAGATTACTATAGCTTCTTGCACTGGGTCATGAGGTAATTTAAAAGTGTGTTTATGCTTCAGTGGTAAACTAACACTGGGTAAAACCAGCCATGAAATCTCAAACCTTCATCTCCTCTGTCCACACTGTTGCCATCAGTTACATTCTGTAGTAGAAGCACAGGGTTATGCATAATTATCTGATTTGAACATACTTATTGTATGGTCTAGAGTGGGGACCAGCGGTAGTAAGCCTGTGACACACATGCTGAAGTGGGCTGTTACCACTGAAGAGCCCTAGGAGGTCCGCCGTTACTGATAGGCTTTATCTGACATATCTATTTTATGCTTATTTTGTGAAAACTAATAAAGTGAATTGCAACCATCAAGCTTAAGACTTAGACCAACATTCATTTTATTCAAGATCCTCCACAGTCCCTCCTCCCAGCCGCTACCCACAACCCCACTTGTTCCTACACTCTCTTCCCTCCTGGCGTTTTCCTTCTGTTGCAATATTTGGCTGTGCTTGTTTCCCATGGGCTGTCTGGTGTCTTGCCCAAACTTCCTAGATCAGACTGTTCATTAGCACCACCAAGGAAATGAGGCTGAGGACTTTGATCTTTTAATAAACTATCTTTCATCACTTTATACACTTAGGCCTGTGTGTCATTTTTAAAGCGTTCAAATTCAATTAAAAATTTTCAGTTATAAATGACAGAAACCCAAGTATTCTTAAAGTATAAATATGATTTATAAGAATTGAATAATGTTGGGAAGTCAAGCACTGGTGTTATTTATGTGCACAGTTTTATAAGGTGAGCATTTGATCTCAGGCTTCATTTGTGGGTTTTTTTTTTTATTTTTGATTTCTCTCCTTTTTTGGCTAGTTCTCTGTGTTTGTAAGTTGGAGAAAGTGTGTTAGTGAAAGGAAACATTTTAAGATGCAGTCTGAATGAACCTGTGTAGGTCACTCCTGAAGCTGTATGGCTAAGAAGGAATATGTGGAGTTACACATCCAGCCTATTAAATCCAGGCCTCTTGCCAACTTGCAAATAGGCCGACTAATAGGTTCTCTGTATAACAATACAACAAACAAGTTGGGAAGGGGAAAGAGGAATTTTAAGTTGTTGCACACTAAGATGCCCACAGCTTAAGGGAACATGAGTTAGCTGTTCCAGGTACACTGAATGATTAATAAATACATACTCTGAGGATATGAGTATGTCCCGCACAGTTTGCATGTTGGAAAATTACTCCCCAGTGGAAGACTGTTGAGAGCTAAGGTCTTTAAGAGGTACTTAGTTCATGAGGGCATTAATGCCATCGTTATCAGAGTGGCCTTGTTGTGGGAATGAGGCCCTTACAAGGAGTGAATTTGGGCCCCCACTCTGGCTGTTGCTTGCCCGTATGGTGAGTACCAGCATGTCACAACGAAGGAAGAAGGTCTTCACCACATGGTGCCACCAGTGAGGAAACCAGACTGAGGCATCAAGACCTAGATAAATTCCTGTTCATTGTAGACGACACAATGGCTGGGATTGTTATAGCACCACAAAATCGACTATTACATCATCATGTCTATAATTTTATAAATTTGGATATTGCGGGTGACAGATGATAAGTTTATAAGAATCATGTGCCTAGCGAGCTTTTACTTAAAATGTTTTTAAAAGTAACATGTAATTTTATCATAACATATTTTGAATATGTATCAATTTGAAATTTAACACAATGCATTAAAATATTTCTATGTATTTACGTGATTCGCACTGACACATTTTTGACAGATTTTGCTTATAACTTGTCAAACTCATTTACTCTCCTAAGACTTTCATTACTGAAATCATTCAGTTATGGACATGATAGCAAGTAGTAAAATATATTCAAACGAATAAACATATTAGTAATTATTGAGATATTTTTGAACTGCACTGTTGGCAGTTTGATTTACTTTAAATTTCACAAAAATTACTTGTTTGAAATTGACAAACAGAAATTGAATGTGTTTATAAAGTGCGACATGATTTTTAATATGTGCACAATGTAGAATGGATAAATTGAGCTAATTTATATGTGCATTATTACCTCGTATATTTACTCTTTCTGTGGTAAAAAACAAAAATCTCCTCAGCAGTTCTCAAGGATAAAAATCCGTTACTAACTATAGTCACCTTGTACAATCGATCTCTTAAAATTACTGGACCTTTCTTATTGAAATGCTGTATCCTTTGAGCAACCATTTCCCTGTGGAACTCCCTTTGTCCCTCTAGGAGTTCAGCTTTGTCAGATCTGCTTATTTAGTGAGATCATGTAATAGCGTCTTTCTTTGCCTGGTCTGTTGCATTGAGGATCATCCATGTTTTTCCAAGTAACAGGTTTTCATCTTCTTTAAAGATGAATAGTATTCTGTTGTGTGTTTGAGTTTTTTTTTAATCTTACACTTCAACTGATCATTTGTCGATTAGGTAAACTTAATTTTCTTCTATTTCAAAAGAAATCAAGTTTTGAAAATGATATTTTTCTACATTGATTTATAGTGTTTGGCTGTCCTAGTGGTTAGCATAATGTTCTTTTCCATTTATGTAAATGGAGTAAATTATACAGTAATGTTTATGTATGCTCTTCATAATTCTTATGAAAGTTCTTCCAGTGTGTTACAAGGATCATGGTGCTTTTGTGAATGAACTCATGTTGTCATGACATATTCTGACTAGTATTGCTGACATATAAAAGCAACTACTAAATATTTTGTGTTTTTATCTGACTTACTGTATTGATATTATTACAATTAATAATTTACCTGCAATTATAACCAGCAGCTAGTCAGAGAGCTGAGAAAAATAATGAAGTAAGATTAAAGTTGCTATTTTTCTCATGCAAAAAATCATGGAAATTGGAATTCAAGGATTACATAATAGCTGAATAGTTTTGTCAAAAGTTAGGCTTCTATTTTTCTCCTCCACAATCTTTATCGCATTTTCATCCTCATGTTTTTGTCTTCATGGATCAAGATAAGTTGCTGAAACTCCACTTATTATATATTTATTCCAGGCATCCATAAGAAGGTAAATGTGAATATCCCTTAATAATCTTATTGAAACTTTTCTAATCAGTACTATGCTGTCCTTTTATTTTGACCTATGTTCTCCTATTACTTAAATTTTCAGAGGTAGCAAATAACTTATCCATTCAGTAAAAATTTATCAAGTGCTTAATATATGGTATTTGGTAGTCTTAATAATTTCCTTTAAAAATAACTTTCAAGTCAATCTGACATTGCATAACTTTAAGTGATAGAAAAAGTTTGTCTCATCAGTGTAGAAACAATATTCTTTTAATTTTATTGGAACCTTTTAGATACACAGAATGATCACATGCATTGCAGGGAATTTATTTTTAGAACTGACACAGTTTTTATGTTCTCTTGGCTTATGCCTTTGTCTTTATTCTGTGTGTGTTCCTTTCTCTTCTCTACTAATTTGAAAGTAAATCCTCCCATTCGTAATTGCACCACAATCTTTACTACATGAATAAAAACAACATTAAACATGAATTTCCTAGTAACAAAGTCAGGAATGAATGTGATTTTTCTCACTAAGATGATCATTCCTTCTGCATTATAAATGCAAAAAAGGATGAGGTAGCTACAAAAGATGTTATAATGCTAAGTTGAGAACACAATGGTTACACGCAAAAGGAAGTTCTATCATCTAAACAAAATTTTTTCCAGAAAAAGTGAATATGAGAGACACGAGTAAGGACTAGATAAAGAAGAAAGTTGGAGAAAGAAGGTTACAGATAGAAGATGTATTTCACTAATTTCTAGGATCTCCCTATTCTCCATTCTGGCTGAAGAACACTTTTTATTTTGACTTAGTAGTATCCAAACTCCCAATATGAGGGAATCCAAAGTAGGTGGGAAGTGGGATTACCACCTCCCACTAAAGAGAACAAGGTGGTCAGAAATTCCATCCTTGCACATCATGTCCACCAGAGTACGAGCGTCAGTCCAGGGAGAAACAGCATAGAAACAGGCTTTGTGGCACATCTGCCTCATTTTCTTCACATGTAAAATTAAGCTAAAAGAGACAGCATAAGTCTTCACGTCTAGGATTATTATGAGGTTTAAGTGACTTCAAATATGTAAAGATCGTAGAGACCCCTGTAGTCCTTAGTGAGCACTGTATGTGATACAGAAATGTAGCTGCCCCAGGACTACAGCGGTACTCCCATTAGTGGGATTCAGTGTCATACACCGTTCAGACAACCTGAAATGATTGCTTATGGTCAGGACAATGTGGGATCTTAAGATAGTCCTATGGCTAGATGTCGTCTATACTTTCTCTCCCGTGGCTCCTATCGGAGCCTTTTTCCCAGCTTTTCTTTAGATTCTCTGAGCTACTAGATCACATCCAAAAGAAACGCCTTTTCTCCTTAAATTAAAATGTCTCTAGATTTGCAAATGAGCACCCTGACTTATACTAGACACTCTGTCATATGCTTCATTATATATTCGGTGCGCAATCTCGACATCTCATTTTTAAAATTTTCAGGTAGACAGTAAACTTCACGAAGGAGGAGCCGCTGTCAATTCTATCTCCTCTGGTGTTACCAGTATTTAATAGTTACTGCGACAAACTCCTAATAATTGAATGATGACTCTAAATGGAGCCAGGGGAGGGGGAGGAAGAATGAATATGGGTTTTGATAGGCAAAGTGAATGAAAAGAAATGTAGTACCAATTATCCCCAACGGAAATGTGCTAAAACGTACATTTTACTTCCCACAGTAATGATGGGTGGGTGGAGCTGGTGAAAGGCATGAGAGAGGGTTTCTATTTTTAAAAGATCCTAGAAGTGTGTCAGAATGTTCACCAGCATACAAAAATCCTTGAAGTGCAAATGCAAATTAAATGTCACTTAACCTTGCAATGGGAATCAGAATGTCCTTTGTGAATTGTAATCATTTCTCAAAAATCTGCTATTCTAAGAGGACAAATTGTACCCTTTCTGCAATTCCCACAAGGGGATACTTGCTACAGCATGAACACAGAGTTGTTGCAGTGCACTGGAAGATCAATTATTGTCACAAGCACATGATAAGTAAACATAACAATGCATGGCTTCAGGATTTTTATAGATTTCAATTTAATTTCTCCAAAATTCAGAAACTCAATCTGCATATAATACCAGATAGAAGTTTCTTCTCTGTGCTTTTGAGGACCTTCTGCGAGTCTAAAGAAATGGCTTTGAATAGAGCCAAGTAATTGAATTATTTGCATTGACTCAGGCAAAGGGAATGACTTTCATTTTCTCCCACCTCATTTAACCTTTGAAATAAAAGCAACAAAAGACAGATTTTGCCAAAAGCCAAGCATCTTATGACATTCCTAAAATAATGTGTGCATCACAACTTCATCTATAACCAGTGGAAAAATGCCTCCCACAATTGCACATTTTGCCAAGAAAATGAGCATAGCCTTCAGCGCTGGATTCTCAGTTGCACACCTTTTAACCACAACTTTCTCAATTATCTTTACTCATGTTCTTTTCCCTCCTGTTTCCGAGGGTAAAGAGATCTATTTCCACAATGAGTACTAACCTTTCCTACTTCCTCATCTCTTTCCTGTCTTCAGAGTCCCTTTTTCTGCTACATTTTCACTTTATCCCCTACCTATTTATCCTTTTATATTGATACATCTCCTCTAATTAACTTAATCCTCTTGCCAGTTCATGATTATTTTATTAGCCATTTAAAAATACTTCCTTTATGGTTTTTTTTTTTGAGTAAATTGTCTTAGTCAAATAAATTTCTACAATACATATTGAAGTTCCATGAATCCATATTATTATAGTAATTATGCCCTGAAGTCATTATGACTTACTGAATGGTAAATTCAAAGACCATCTTTCATGATTTCTCTGTAATATTTACATTTTGGTTAGTTCCTTGAAGAGCAAGAGTATATACTATTCTGAATCTATTACTGACAATTTCCGCTCCATGCCTTCTTATTATAGTGTTCCTTCTGCAGCATAAAATGTGATTCTGAATAAAAGTCAGCCTTATCAGACTCACATGGGAAATATTTTTCAGATTATAGATATTCATAACTTAGATATTCTGAGATAACTAGCTTACTCTTCAGTCCAGTATAAGTAGTTTGAAAAAAAAGAAAAGCTTTAAGTGAATCAATATTACAGATAGGAGTGAACCATATTCTGTAGGTAGATTATGCAATATTTAAATATTGCCCTCTTAGAGAAAAATGAGATAAGCATATTGAACACCTCAATTTTATCAGTGTATAAACACAAAGCACTTTCATTATTCTTCAGTATTTTTTTTCAAGTTTACTAGAAAAATGTTAAATTTTCTTACTTATTTTTTAACATCTTGGAAATACTGCACAAGACCTTAGTTCTTTTTGGTTACTAAAAGTTCAGTCACATGAAGACCACAATGTTTTGTCTTCTTCCATCTCATCCATCCGCTGCTAATCACACTAGTGACCAAAGTTCATCAAGAATAGATGAGAATGTTATTTCCGTGAGGGGTTTTGTAGTTCTTTTGTTCTTTTTTGATTTTTCCTTACCTTCTCTCTCACTTCCACTACACTGAAAAGATTAAAGATATTTCACACATTTTTAAGCAGCCCTCTTTAAGGTCAAGACTGATTCTCAATTTTCTTTGGTTCACACTGAATGATAATGATGACATCTTTGTAGCAGGCCTCCAAATGTTATGTTCACAGGACACAAGCAGATCTCCTAAGTGTCCTGAGGCACTTGGCACTTGAAGACCAACCACCAATTACCCTTCGAGAAGAAAAAGCCTGAAAAAACTTTGTGTATTAAAAAAAAAGTCTCTTTCATAATTAAATAGCTCACAACTTAGAAAACTGCAGGACACGTGGGATCACTGGTAGATTCTTCCAGACACTTAAGGATGAAAAAAATTCCAGTTTTACACAAACTCTCCCAGAAAATAGAAGAAGAAGGAAAACATTCTCAACTCCTATGAGAGCAATACTGTCCTAGCATCAAAATGAAGTGTCACTAGAACAAAAAAATTGATGTTTATTTTTGTTTTGTTTCATTTATCATAATTTATGTACATGCATATTTTGCCTAATTGCAGGAGAAAAAAGTAAATATTAATAAATGGACACATATTTTATGATGTTTCCTCTTGAAAAATAATATACCAGC